>CAIGQW010000415.1:3906028-3931376 GCA_903798125.1 Danio choprae | reverse complement strand
CCAACCACCCCAGTGGGTCAGGAGGCTTAGGTTCAGGGGACACTGGCAGTTCAAACCACCCCAGTGGGTCAGGAGGCTTAGGTTTAGGAGACACTGGAGGTTCGACTAGGCTCGATGGGTCAGGAGGCTTAGGTTCAAGAGACACTGGCTGTTCAAATGACACCAATGAGTCAGGAGGCTTATCACAGAACTCAGGTGGTGGCTCTGGCCTTTCATGGGACTCAGGTGGCAGCTCCGGCCTTTCATGGGACTCAGGTGGCGGCTCCGGCCTTTCATGGGACTCAGGTGGCGGCTCCAGCCTTTCATGGGACTCAGGAGGTGGCTCTGGCCTTTCATAGGACTCAGGTGGTGGCTCTGGCCTTTAATGGGACTCAGGAAGCGGCTCTGGCCTTTCATGGGACTCAGGAGGCGGCTCAAGCAGTGCTGGGGAGTCACACAGTTCTGGCAGCCATTCATGGAACTCTGGTGGCAGCTCTGGCCCTTTGTGGGACTCAGGTGGCAGCTCTGGCCCCTCTTGGAACTCAGCAGGCAACTCTGGCCGCACTGGGAAGTCAAACAGCTTTGACAGTCATTCATGGAACTCTGGTGGCAGCTCTGGCCTTTTGTGGGACTCAGGTGGCGACTCTGGCATTTCATGGAATTCAGACGACTGCTCCGGCAGCACTGGGGAGTTACACAGCTCTGGCAGCTTTTCAAGGAACTCAAGTGGCAGCTCTGACGACACTGGGGAGTCACACAATTCTAAAAGTCTTTCTAGGGGCTCAGAAAAAAACTGGTCGTGAACTTGACCGCCGGGGATAGGCGCAAAGCTTAAGTTTGGCCCTCCTCTCGGCCATAGATTGAACAGCAGGTCCTGTAACCAAAAATTCCTGCCGTTCACCTCTCAACCCTCTCTCCTGGGGGTTTTCCTCCTCCACATATAAGACCGAGAAGGGAGAGCCCGACAACAAAAGTGCAAACTCCATGTATAAATATAAACCCCAGTCCTCATCAAATGCTGGCATGTTAGAGCAAACTGGGTCTGAGAGTTCTCCTTGAAAAAACATCATCAAATACAGATCGCTGAAGCTGCATCTCTGAGCCAACCGCAAAAACTCTTTCACATAATGCTCGATAGAGCGATTACCTTGACTAAGTCTGACAATTTCTTTATCTGCTGGATCCATGTTGGCTGAGTCGTTCTGTCACAGTACGTTGAAGAAACGGATACAAAAATGTAGGATCCAAGTGCATTTAATGTAGAAATTGTTGTTCAGAAAACATCCAAAAACAAAGTATCAAAAGAACAAACATGAACAAAACAAGAAACTACAGTTCGTGTATACAACACACATACAACATACCATAAAAAACAAACGACTCAGCAACAACAAACGGGTGCAGGGTGTATAAATAGTCCAAACAATCAATAGTGACAGGATTCAGCTGCATATGTGTAGTGGAATGAAGGGATTTGTAGTTCAAGACTTAATTGTAGTTCACCAGCGATCTCTGCAGTCCTCGATCACTGGTGAAGATGACATTTTCTAGTTGCATTCTGAATAGTCTCGCACCTGCACGTCATCATGCCCCATTACCCCAGCACCATAAATCCTCACTCCAGTCTGCACACAGCATCCGACCTCAATGCATAACAAAATACTGCACTCTCCTCACGGTCAGTGTTATACCAGTTTCAGTAGTTACTCACCTCTCCTGTTACCTTGTTATCTCCAGTGTCTGTGTCTCTCTCCTAGTGTGGTCTATCCTGGTTTCCTATCTGGTTGTCGTTTGGTCTCCGTGTCTGGTCCTCTGTGTTTCTGTTTATCCATCTTCTCCATCTGGTTAGACCAACAACCATTCAACAATCCATTTTATATGTTTTTATTTATCTGCCATCCTGCAAATAAACTGTTAATATACTTACCATCCTTGTCCTAGTCATTCTGTGACAGAAGGTCTGACCTATACTGTCAGGATGAGCAGCAACAACCCGTTTCAAACACTTGTGGACTCACTCAAACAAGTGTTACGGACAGCACCACCACTGAGCACTTCCACCTTCAATAATTCTTCTTCACAATCAGTCAACGGTAGTCCCATGGCCTGGCCAGCGCCCTACACAGGCTTGGCGGAGGAGTGCAATGGTTTCCTGCTACAGTGTTCGCTAGTGTTTAAAATGCAACCTTTACAATATCCTTCAGATTTTTCCAAGATTGCGTTCATGATTTTTCTGCGTTCAGGCAAGGCACTGCGTTGGGTGGAGACCTTAAGGAATCAGAAGGTTGCAGTGACTCAGTCTATCAAGCTGTTCATGGAACATTTTCGGGTAGTCTTTAGTCACTCTGCTAAGGAAGAAGCGTCTGCCAGTGAACAGTTATACCATCTGAAACAAGGTACAATGACAACACAAGAGTATTCACTAAAGTCTTGCACTCTCGAAGCAGTCAGTCAGTGGGATGAATGAGCTCTGATGACTACATACCACCAAGGCCTGGAACCTTGCTTAAGAATGCAATTGGCCGTCTATGACGACTTGTTCGGTTTAGAGAACTTCATTCAGCTGTCTATCTGATGTTTGTTCCACATGTAAGCCTGAAGCAGATAATTCCACAGCACATCAATCACTCCTCCCTCTCCAGGGGAAATTTACAGATGCAGAGCAGCTTTGTGGGCTGAACCAAGGTCTGTATTTTATCTCTTCCAGTGTTTGTTCCTGTATAGATATCTTGCCCTGAATAAAATCACAGTGAAAAACAGATACCCTCTTATCCTCGTTCCAGCTGCCCTTGAACATCTGTGCAGAGCCTAAATTTTTACCATATTGGACCTCCACAGAGCCTATAACCTCATTCATATTACAGAGGGAGACCTCTAGGAGCCACTATGAGTATCGGGTTATGCCTTATGAATTATCAAAGGCTCCATCTGTTTTCCAAGATTTCATGATATATACTACTGTAGTATAAATCAATGATATCTTTTTTTTCTCCCGAAGCCTGGCCGAACATCACGTTGTGGCTAGCTCAGCTTTTATCTGTTCCTCAAGGTGAAGAAATGCTCCTTTCACCAAACCTCTATTCAATTCCTAGGATTTGTAATCAACGAGCATGGAGAGAAGATGGACGAGATGAAGGTAGAAGCCATCACTTCTTTGCCACAACCAAGGTTCCATCAAGGAACATCAACAATTTCTGGGCTTTGCTAATTTCTATCGCAAATTTCTTTAATATTATAGTCAAATTTCCAGTCAACTCTCATCTCTTTAAAGGAAAACCCAAGTCACTAATCTGGATGCAAAAAAGCTGTTGAAGTCTTTCATGCATTGAAGAATGCCTTTACCCAGGCCCCATTCCTGGTTCATCCCGATCCTGAGTTACCCTTTACTGTTGAAGTGAATGCATCCACCACCGGAGCGGGGGCCATCCTTTTGTGGTGGCAGGGGGTACCACTGTAGCTCCATGCATGCGCCTTTTTCTCCCGCATGTTCAGTCTGGCAAAAGCCAATTATGATGTGGGAAACCATGAGTTCTCCTCCATGGGTCCATTCTTTGTACGTGGATTACTCAATTAGCTGGATTTGGTTATTGGCGATTTGACACGATCCAGCATCATTTCGTTCTTCAAAACTCTTCAGAGAGTTGTTGTCATAGCAACAGGTCTAGAAGCTCAAATTGCTTTGACTAAACTAAATAAATTGCTAAATGAAAGTGTAAAGCCTGCAACCCACAACAAATAAGGAAAGCTATTGCGTATCATGTTTAACAAACAGTTTACTATGAATTTCATAGAATTTTGCTCACATGGATATTTTAATATTAATCAGATTATGTCATTATGCTGCTGTGCCCTCAGCCAATCGTTGCATTGTCGATCATGATTTCGAGGATCCATAGATCAGTCCTTCACAACATATGCAGCAATCTCAGATCAGTTTATCCAGACATTTTAGTCTGATTCTTGAACTTGTTTGAAGAACTAAATTAGCCAGAGATCAGCTATCAAGATTAAAAGATGCAGGATCTGCCAAATCATCTTAGATCATTTAAGTGAGGTACAAAGAATGGACCCCAGGTCTGCAATATATTCCACAAACTCAACGCACTCCACTCATATTAACTTCCCACTCCTCACCGGGCACTGGGGGCCAGGGATGGCAAATGATGTGAGAAATTTCATGCAGGAGTGCAAGAATTGCACTGTGACCAAAACTCCTCGTCGTCTACCCGCTGGAAGACCTATGCCCCTGCCAATCCCGAATCACCCCTGGTCACACCTAGGAGGAACTTTATGACGGATCTCCCCATCTCAGGAGGTAATACATGCATTCTTGTTATTGTGGATAGATTCTCAAAGTTTTGTAAATTGATCCCCTTACCCAGGTTACCCTATGCCATGGTAACCGTGGAGTTAATGTTTAACCATGTGTTTCATAACTATTATCTCCCAGAAGATATTGTTTCAGATCAGCTTGATTCTTAGTCAGAGGTTTGCAGGCAACTGGCACCTGTTAAGTCAGCCGTCTACTGCTTGAATTAAAGATAATAAAAGCTTCACCAAGACCTCTGTCTAGTCACATGTTTTCAAATGAATCCATAGGTATTGATTATGTTCAAGTCTGGGGACTGGGATGGCCATTATAGAACATTGTATTGTGTCTGAGGATGAATTACTTGGTAGATCTGGAACTGTGCTCATTGTTCACATCCAACCCTGTTTTAACTTCAGCCTCTTGACTGAACATTGTTCTTAAGAATCTGCTGATACTGGGTGAAATTCATGCAACCTTCAACTCTGACAAGGTTTTCAGTACCTGTGCTTGCCACACATAGGCACAGCATGATGGACCCTCCACCATATTTTGCAGTTGGGAGCATGTTCTTCTCCTGGAATGCTGTGTTCTTTTTCCACCATGCAAAGCGGCTATGGTTGTGGTATCTGTCCACAGTATATATTTAATTCCAAAATGATTCAGGCTTGTCCAGACGAGCCTATGCATACCTCATTGACAGAATGCAGCAAAGTCTTCTTCTGCATCACATTTTATTGAGCTGTTCTTTGTATAGAGTTTGTTGGATTGTGACACGATCTACAATGACATTTTAGCAGCAAGATTTTCCTGGAGCTCTTTGGAGTATGTCTGGGGTTTGTCTGTGACCATTCTAACCATTCTTCACCTTTGCCTTTCAGATATTTTCTTGGTCTAGCACATCTTTCCTTCACAAGAACTGTTCCTGTGGCCTTCTGTTTTCTTACTATATTTCAACCGATAGAGACTTTAAACCTTTGTGTTAGCTTTTTGCATCCTTCTCCTAATTCATGTTGGTGAATTATCCTAGTTTTTAGGTAATTAGGAAGTTATTTTGAGGTTCCCATGTTGCCATTTTCTGGTACACAATAAAAAGAAGCACAGCTAGCAATCAGCTATCTTAAATATAATTTTTCATGATTGGTTGCACCTGTGTTAGGATTGTTAAGGTTCACTGAGTCACTCAAATCAATTTTGTGTTGTAATCAATCAGCATTAAGTGACTATAGGTTTTGAAATCCACACAAAAGAGAGGGTGCCCAAACTTTTGCACAGCCTATTTTTTAAGTTATAATTTAATTTCACATCTAAAAACTGCTACACTACATATTTCTGTCTGAAAAGCTTTTTCTAGAAACTGAATGGCATTTAACTGTGATCTTCTCTTATAAAGAAAAATGCACATAATTATGCAGCCATAGAGGGGTGCCCAAATTTTTGCATAAAACTGTATAGGAACAGGATGAAAGCCAAGATATGCACTATATGGAAAATCAAAAGAGACTGCCATTAATTGTCAGTTGAATGAAGACAATAAAATTTAGAATGAATGTTATGATACTAGTAAAATGGCAGAAGTACTATAACTATAAAATACTATATCAGACTGACGATTTGCTACATGAGATTATTCACCACCAGTGTTGGTTAAGGTACTTTTTAAAAAAGTAATAGATTACAAATGACTGACTAGTACTGAAAAATTGTAAACTGATTACATTGGTAATTACTTCATGTAAAAAGTAATCGGATTATTAATTACTTTACTTTTAAGTTACTTTTTAAACATAAAATCTACCTATAAAAAATACAAAATAAACTGCAACTCTTTCTGTAATTTAAAATTTACTGAAAACATTACAATGGGTTGATCACAGCAGCTTGACATATTCAAAATACTTAAAGAGATGTTTGTCTTTTGTTTTTTTGAACACAAAAGAAGACATTTAGAAGAAAACTGGATTACTGTTACCATTGACATCCATAGTATGAGAAAGCCCTGCAGTGTTTGGGTGTTCGATGTTTGTCTGAGGTAATTAGTCTACTGAAATGCATATATTCCATACAAAGCATGACGTTCAATCAGTTCTTGTCATGTGACTGGCAGTTTTCAACTGGTGCACCTGGAAAATGCGAGCATGCACAATATGCGATTGCGTTTGCAAAAGACGCAATATGTGAACGGCCCCATAAGCATCTATGCTTCTCTTCACATTCAGAAGATACCTTCTCTCCTAGTCCTGCACAAAAATTTTATTCCATTGGACCACCATGGTTTTTGGGCACCGGTGTCCTCTTTGGCGACAAGTTGTCATAGAATGCTTTCTATTCAAGTGCTTGAACAAGTTGCTGGTCGAGTTAAAAGCAGTTGAAAGTTCTTTAAAGACTGGACCATAGACTGCGTTTCACAGCAATATTTTTGTTTTTCATTAATCAAAGTAATGTCTGTATTTCCACTTGAAGAAGCAAACATGCTCCTCAGCATCCATTACCATTTCAGCTTGCGTTCTGCAGCAATTTAAAAGCGCATGCTTATTAACTGATGTTACATCGGAAAATGTGATTTAAAAGAAAAAAATATTTTTTTCTAAAAATTATATTTGTAACGCAAGTAATGCAATTACATTTACTTTAGTAATTCATTCATTAATTCAGCTTAGTCCCTTTATTAATCTGGGGTCGCCACAGCGGAATGAACCGCCAACTTATCCAGCATAAGTTTTACGCAGCGGATGCCCTTCCAGCTGCAACCCATCACTGGGAAACATCCAGACACACTCATACAATATGGGCGATTTAGCTTACCCAATTCACCTATACCACATGTTTTTGGAATTGTGGGGGAAACCGGAGCACCCGGAGAAAACCCATGCGAACACGGGGAGAACATGCAAACCCAGCTGGGGCTCGAACCAGCGACCTTCTAGCTGTGAGGCGATTGTGCTGCCCACTGCGCCACCGTGCTGCCCCTAACTGTAATCAAATTACACAAATTTAAAATGTAATTTATTACATTAATGCGTTCCCCAAAAATTTAATTAGAATACAGTAACACATTACCGTGGAACGTGTTACACCCAACTCAGTTTACCACCACCAGTAAATTACATTGGAAAGGTTACCTTGATGGAGCTGCAAGAGTTTTCTCTGGGCTTTTGAGATGGTTAAGGCATTAGGTCTGATGTAGAATTCAAATGCTGATGACCATCTGCCTAGAAGGTTTATGGTAGCTGTGGAAACTCCTCATTATGCGACGGTAGTAGCTGCTCCAATCCTGAATGAGTGGCCAGTATAGAGAAAAGGTGAAAGACCACAGATTTAAGATCTATGGCTAGATGAGATTTTAATGAAACCTTAGTGATTGGTGCATCATTAGATAAGATAAATAAGTGTAAATTCATAGAAGTTTGAAGGCATGTTTTAAGATATCTGACAATTGCTATGAAGGGGCAAAAATTACTATCAGTTTTAAAAATGAATAACATGGCACCGGCACCAGAAGAATCTGTTCTGGAATGCTTAAGAATTATCTATTATAATTATAAAAGGGGTCAGGGTGAGTAGAGAGATAGAATGAATGTTATGATAGATGATAGATATATTGATAGGAGTGAAAAAGTGATTTTATTTATTTATTTATTTATTTTAATTTTCTGGCTTTAGTTTCTCTTTTGAGATGAACTGTAGGTCTGAGCTGCCAAGGGCAGACTGACTTCGGGTGAGGGTCTTTGCAGAAACTGCAGACATGAATGAATTTGCATAGGAAAAGAGCAAACAGATTTGTTAAAATTGTTACAAATAGGGATGCCATTAAATGTTGTAATGGGCTGCCCTCTAGTGGCTTGCTTACTTGAGCAGCACCATGAACAGCGCTTGAAGCTTTGCCCTCTAAGGCTTTGGGACAAAAAGAGGCATTGGGGCTGTGCAAGCTACAAACCACACAAGCTAAAAAAAAATGTTAGCTCTAAAAAATTTTTGGCCTCCAAAGTGCTGAATTAAAAGCTTGTTGTCTGCAATATACCAGTTGATTCTTGAATTGTAGTGGGTGATAAATCAAGGAGATTTAGCAGGGAATGATTTATGGTATTCGTAGAATATTGTACCCCCATAACGCTGATTAAAGTCTGCTATCATAGATAGATCGAGTTCTTCTCTTTGTTCGGGAAAAGTTTGACACAATATGTCTCTATATATGCCAAAAGCTAAGAGAAATTCACTGAAAGTTAAGTTGTGTTGCAGTCTGGGATCAAACGTTTTGAGGTTAACTGCCATGTCACCACAGTCAACTATTTGCCGGTCTACTGCTGGAGAAGGAAGCAGTAAACTAGCTAGGTTAATGTCCTTACCTTGAGTAATATTTTTTCTAGTTTGAGGAGACACTGTTACCACTGCTTGTGGAACAAAACGTCTGCCAAACGGTTGGCTGGGACTGCAGATGCCAGGTCAAAAAGCGAAGTTGTGGTGGTACTTGGGCTGATGACATGATTCTTTTTGCTTGTCGTGGTGAAGAAGACTTAGCGGCTTTCTTCTTGCATGTTCGTTTTGCTGTTAAAGCTGCTTGGGTTGGGTCTACAGGTAAAGCAGGTGGAGTGCCCAAAGTGTAGAAAGCCAGGATCCTCTCTTAAAAGGTTTGGATTAAAGGTGCAGTAGGTGATCTGCCAAAATGCTAACCGTTTAGCATAATATCTTTGAAACACAGTCCCTCCCCTGCCTTTCCTTTCAGGAAAGCTACGCCTCCTGAAATCACGAACGCGCACACCACGACATGACAGCAGACAACCGACTAGATCATGTCATTCGCCAGTTAGAAATGTAGTTAGTGGTTGGCTGGCGGTATGCTGGAGTTACAATTATTACTAAGCCATACTTACATGCTATTTCAGAGTGAATATTCAAAGTAGCATGGTAAACAATATAGGGAGCACGTCACAGGTTGTCATTGTTAAAAAATGAACCAATGTGAATATAAAACCAACTTCACCTCAGTAAAGCAGGCTAGGCGGAATAGCACTATTTACTTATGTTTTGATGTAAAACTTAAATAAAAATCTACATTATCGATGCTGTAAAAGGTCCCTTATAAAATTTAAAAGTCACATCAATCTTTCGCCCGGAAGATTTCAGTGGCTGAACAACACTTATCTGTGCATATAACCCATTCGTAACACAACACAACTACATCAGCTTTATGTGACTAAAATAGTTTTAACATTAACTGTCTAAAAGAAATACTTCAGCCATGGTGTCATCCTTCCTCCAGCATGCAAAAGTTGATTCTAATATTGATTTAGGATTTTAAAAAGTTTTGATTCAGCATTTGATTTTACCACGACTGTGATTGTCTCATGTGCACATAAATGCGAACATGAATTCCGGCTTCTTGAAGTGTGTCAATGATTTTTTCCTAGGACCAAAGAGACTACGGAGATTCCCGGTTTATAATACGGACACTGCATCTGATAGTTGAAGAAGATGTTGGGACAGTTTTGTTGTTAGAGTCAGAATAAACATAACATTGCTGAGGTTTTTTAATACGGAGTCGTTTGAACATAAACATCAGTATCTGTGAACGAAATGGATCATGAATGACAAGCTTATATATTTCTTGTGTCGAGTGGCTATTGGTTAGATCTGATTGGAATTAGTGACATGACATTAGGTTTTTCTGATAGGACTAGCACTAAAGCTATATTTTCGGGAGAGCGAGGAGGTCTGGGACTCAGCTCACCATCATCTCCATAGCACTGTACGGAGACATAAGACTGCCGTGGATCTCCACCGCTCCAACACTCTGAATTACCAGATTGGACAATGAGTGTGGCTTGTCAGCCCTGCCGAAAGCAGAGTCCCCAATTCGTTTGTCCCTTCACAATCACTGAACAGATCAATCCAGTCAAGTATCGTCTACACATACCCCCTGAATACAAGATTCACCCCACATTCCATGTGTCACTATTCAAACCATTCTATGCACCTGTTTCCACAGAACCTGGTCAGGCAGAAGAACCCTCTCCTCCAATCCTTGTTAACAAAGGCTCCATCTACCAAATCCAAGAAGTGATTTCTAGGTAATATCACAGCCATGCCAGGTTATTCTCATCCTCATTTACCACAATCACCCCGATTACTGTCACCTGCCTTCTGATTAGTCTCCCACTTGCACGTCATCATGCCCCATGGCCCCAGCACCATAAATCCTCACTACAGTCTGCATATAGCATCCAACCTCGTTGCAAAGCTTCACACTCCTTCCAATTAGCTGTTATAAATACATCATATGCTAGTTTGGCAACCACCATTAAACAAAAAAGGAGTTGTGGTGTGCTGATTTTGTACACAGTCTAAGCAGTCAAGTCACTGATGAACAATTAGATTGCTCAAGTGTGTGCACATGAATCAAAATCATTGACTTTACATCAGACGCAATATTTCTGTACAGTATGAGTTGGGTAACTTGCTGAAATCACATGGAAATCACACAGTGCATGTCTGGCATAGAGTAACAATATTAGACACATTATATTAATGAGAGTTTGAAGGTGGAATATGTTTAATGTCTTCATATATTTTGGAAGAATATAATTCCTTTTTCCTAATTTTAGGGTGAAAATCTTCTAGAAAGCATCAATCAAGGAGTACTGACAGCTATATGTCACCAGTTGCTGTTTTGATGGTCACCTCCCAGAGTTAATCTATGTGAAGAAACAACCATTTAATTTTTTTTTTTTTTATTTCTGATATAATGGTGTCCTGCTCTAAGCCTCAGGCCATTACCATGAGAATACCCGGTTCTCCGAGACAGCCTCTCACCACCACCTTAAGCTACTGGGCCAAACTCATCATCACTCTCATTAGCACTGTGCATTGTGGGGCAATGAAACTAATGTTGTGGCAAGACATAGACCCAATGTTTGCTTCCAGTGCGATTATAAAGGGGAACTGCTGAGAAACGCAATACTTCACAAAGTGGTTGTGTGGTTTTTTCCCTCCCATATAACATCTAATCTTCTCTTATGCGCACTGTCTGTTATCACTTTATCCATTTAATGTGCCCTCTTTGAGCTGGTCCTGCAGCACGCAGATATGTGGGGAAGGGGGAAACTATCAGGTTTGTTCCAAGTAATTAGCCATAAAAATCTCATAAATGTCAAACAAGAAAGGATATTTCATTCTCATATTCTCCTACATTGATTTACATACCGTTAACAACTGAGATGAACTGGCTGACCGATGAAGAGATTAGTTTAAATGAGATATAAAGGAGATATTAAACACAATCACATTAGTTTCTGTCACAGATTTATTTCCTTTATGCATTTCAGTTTTTACCAGGCTTCATCTGTCTATGAGTGTGTATAGTTATAAAAGTATTCTAAATCGATTGCATTAAACGTCCCCTGAATTGACTAGAAATGTGCAGCTTTGTTTGATGTGTTATGGTATTTCAACTAAAACAGGGCAGTGATATAGAGCACAGTTATCAAACCCAGTTAAAGTTTCAACCCTAATTAAACACACCTGATCAAACTAATTGAGTCCTTCAGGTTTGTTTGAAACCTACATGTTAGCGTGTTGAAGTTGGGTTGGAACCAAGCTCTGCAGGGCTGTGGCCCTCCAGGAATTGAGTTGGATGCCCTTGCTATAGAGTATCCATTTCCCCATTAAATGATGGTCAAAAAATGTCTGTTTACATAACATTTATGTCTTGCTCTTTACGTTAAAGTGGATCCCACTTATAACAGTCAAAGTCTATAATAGCAGTGCTGTGTTTGTCTATTCCTCCACTTTAAAATACAGTTTTCTGTGTAATGCAAATGGGTCTGATACATTTTGTAATCTGTACGTGACAACAGAGGTTTGGATCCCCCTTGCAGTGTTTTTTGCAAAGGATGGTCAAAGCAGGCAGGGGTCAAAACAGGCACAGACAGTTCTTGTAGATGTTCTGTAGTGATGGTCGATCATGAGCAAATAGTTTTTTTTTAATGGATCTTCTAAGTAAACTGGTTGAACCAGATCACCAAAACAAACTGAATTGTTTGAAACGGTTCACATCTACAGTAAGCACTTTTTAACATACTGATACCCCCCTCTGACTCGAAATAAACCAAGTTTCCCATTATTCAGTTACTAGAACAGTATACACTGAGATCAGATTTGAGACCCGGTGATAAATACTGTGAATGCATGATTCTGTGGGTGGTGAACCGAACACAAACAGTACATGACAGCCTACATTAACCGACACAGCAGCACAGTACAGTTTCAGCCAAACTCAGACGACTGATTTAGCTGCAGCAATTAAGTTTCTTACAACTTAAGAAACTTTTCAGATCATGGTGATGTTTTAACTGACTGAAATTGTGAATGCTGACTATATATTTTTGATTTGTTGAATCCTATCTTTTACAACATGGGAGGATTGTCATTACATCATCTCGTTTATGATGTCATTACGTTTTAGTGCAGGGAACTGGTGATCTGTTTTTTTAACCAGTTCATTGAAACTAACCGACTAAAGGGTCCGGTTTGCAGAAAAGATCCGAACTTCGCATCATTAATGTTCAGGGATAATCCAAAAGGTAGGCAAAAGGTCAGGACAGGCGGCAAAAGATTATCAAAAACAGAAACAGTCCAGGATCAAACACAAAGGCAAGGCAAAGAACAAAGAAACACTGGAAATAGCTACAACAGGAAAAAAAAATAAATACTCAGCAGTTAATGTGTGGAAGTGGTGCTTATATAGTGTGTGTAATCTATGTTAATTATCTGTAGCCGTGTGTGTGTGTGTGTGTATGCCAGTGTGCAGATATCATCTGTAACAGGTAATCAGAGTCTGAATAGGTACAAAACATGATGTGATGTGTAGTCCGGGTGAATAGCTGGAAGAGTGTACATATAACTGTAGCGCCCTCTAGAGAGTCTGGTAGCTACTCTAGCTAATACTCGTGACTCGTGTGTATATGTTTGTACATTTAAAATATTTGTACATTTCTATATTTTACATTTATTTTTTATCTGTATTTATAAATATTAGAGTTGCTGTCTATAGAATAATAGAATACAGTATAGACATTTATAGGTGAAGTATAAAGCTTCCAGTTGTCATTCTGTGTGAAATAACCATGGATAAAGTTGATCATGGGTGCCTGAGGTGTCCACCTTTGAAGTGGCCAGTTTTGAGCACTTCGATTTGGAATGACATTTAGTATGGTGGTCATTTTTGTTTTCACTGTTAAGTGCCCTTCGAAGGGCAATATCCCATTTGGAATGCACAGAGAGTCTCATCTTTCATTACCATTAAGAGCAAATTGCGGTCGTGTCATGGCAGATTCACTATTTACATGGCAGACTTTGAAAGTGGAAAAACTCTCATGTCCATCCATGATGTTTAAGCATGAGAGCAGATCATCCATAAAACAATCCAGATTCTACCAGAGCTCACTGAGATGAAGAAGGTGTGGGAGGAGAGAGCTGTTTTTATATTTATGTAAACAATAGAAATCTTTTACATTTTAATACAAATATTAGTTGTCCTTGGTGTGTGGGGAAAAAAAAGCTCTACACTTCAAGTTAAATGTATACTTCAGTTTATTTATTTATTTAAGTTTAACAACATAATATATATGGAAGTATGCTGTAAAACTGAAACAATTGACTACCATAGTATTTGTGTTTCCTACTATGGAAGTTAGCGATAACAGGTTTTCAACATTCTTCAATTTATCTTATTTTGTGTTCAACAGATCTAAATACCTAAAACTAGGTTGGAACCAAGGGGAGCAAATTATGGCATAATTTAGAATTGTCCTTTTAACTCCTACTATGACTTTTGATACTAATGAGAAAATGAAGACAGAATGCATGTTGAGCAGTAAGTTAGAATATTAGAGCAATCTCTGAAGGATTGTGTGACACTGAAGACTGGAGTAATGACTGCTGGAAATTCAGCTTTGTCATCTTATATTATTTTAAATGGAAATAATATTTCACGGTATTGCACTTCTAGAGGTATTTTGGGTCAAATTAATTTTGTCATAGTGTGAGACAAGTATATGAACAAGTTGAATGCATTGACTGTTAAATATTTGCATCAAAATTGAAGGAAACAAGGAGCCTAGTGCATGTACATTGTGAGCAATGTCTAATAAAATGTTTAAACCAAACTTTGAAAGAGAGACAAAGCAGCGCCCCAAGAAGCCAGATTAAGAGCCATCAAAGTGTACTCAACTGTGCTATTTTGAGACACCCTGAAATTGAACAATTTGTTTGCATAGTATATCTGTAGTTGCAACTGGAAATACATTTAGACCCTACTTTTCAACATTTAAAAATATATTTATGATTAAAGTATAATAGTAATATATTAAAAGAATATACAAATTGTGATAGAAGTGTGCTAAATATTGTATTAAAAGTGCTCTATTTTGCATTTAATGTACTAAGAATTAGTATTAAGCACATTTTAATATAAACTTAAGACCATTTAAGTATACTCAACTATGCTATTTTGGGACACCATGGGATTGAACTAAAATGTGCATTAAACATACTATATCTGTATTTAAAAAAATTATTTATTAATATACAAAACATGAAAAAAAGCATGCGCAAATACACTTCAAGTTCACATTTCTGTAATGTACTAAACGTGCTTGTCACGGTCACAAAAGGAAGAGGACAGGGAATAAGTGATCAAGGTATTTATTAAAACAGTGCATCTCACACAAAGTCTCAGGCAGCGGTGGTGTGTGTGTGACATACATAGATGTCGCGGTGCTCGCTATCGCCTTAACGGCGGTGAGTTGTGAAGTGGGTGAGCGAATACACAGATAGAGTCTTTGCACACACTAGCGCTGGTGGTGCATAGGTGGATAACACAGTGGTGATAATACGTCACAATGTTCGTAGGTAATACAAGAGTAACTTCCCTTAGCAGATTGTCGAGTAAACAGATCACAGGAGTAAGCCTCGAAGATGCACTGGAGAACACAGGAAGAAGAATGAGAGAGGAGATGACCATCCAACGTTGATTCCAGCCCGTGAGTGAATGAGTGAGGCGAGCGATTACAGGTGCAGGTGTGCGATTAGTATTCCGGTGGTTGTTCCCGGTGTGTGGTGGATGGTGACTGTGAATAGTGAATGGACTGATGGAACGTGCAGAGGGTGTGACAGTGCTCTATTTTCACACTCTAATTTTGCACTTAAAATAATATTATATACATATTAGGATAAACTTAAGGCCATCCAAGTGTACTCAACTGTGCTATTTTGAGACACAAGGAAGCTGATCTAAAAAAAAAAAAAAAAAATTGATTTTAACATACTAAACATTCATTTAAAGAATATATTTACATCAATTGAAGGGATTACCTTAATACAACATACTGCGTGTACAAAGAAAACAGCATCTGTGCTTCAAAACACTTTAATCTTTTTAGGTAATCCTTTTATAAACCACCAGTCAAAAATACCTATGTGAGGGAACTTAAAAAAAAAAAAAACAGCAAGGACTGAGCGCACAAAAATATCTTAAGATGCAACATTACAGCACATTCAATTCAAGTTTATTTATATAGCGCTTTTTACAATGTAGATTGTGTCAAAGCAGCTTAACATGTTCTAGTAAAGTCCAGATTTCAGAGTTGTTTAAGTTTCACTGCTGAAAGTTCAAACACTGAAGAGCAAATCCACTGAAGCGCAGCTCCACAAGTCCCAATCCGAGCAAGCCAGTGGGGCAAGGGAAAAAAAAAAAAAAAAAAAAAAAACCTTGAGAAACCAGGCTCTGTTGGGCACGGTCATTATTCTTCTAGCCAAACAAATGTATGAAATTCAAAGACACAAAAGTTTTTTTTTAGCATGTCATTTAAAAAAAAAAACAAATGTCAAATGGATTCTCAGAAAATAAACAAATCTGTTCTAAGTTTTTCTTTTTTGTAACAATTTTCATTTTACATTTTCTTCTTATTACAGCTCTCACCTCTGACAGTGAAGTGCCAGGGAACTCTGACATCACTGTCTAAAACAAGAAAAAAAAAAAAATGACATGACAATTCTTATTTATGAAGCATACCTACATTCATTCAGAATAGACAACTAATGGTTACAGTATGCAACCGTTTTTTTTTTGTTTTGTTTTTTTACACATGGTTGACAGAAGCTATGGTCACGGTCACACAAGGAAGAGAGGACAGGTAGTTAGTGTTCGTGGTGTTTATTAAAACAGTGCAGGTGGTGAAGACTTGAACAAACAGTGGTGGTGACAACACACAGAATATAAGAACACTTGAGAGTCACTATCCTTTGTATGTCGAGCAAACTGAGCACAGGAGTTGGACTCGATGATTCACAGAAGGGCAGATGAGAGCACAGAATGATAAGGAAGAGCATGATGAAGAGATGACTATTCAACGTTGATTCCAGCCGGTGAGTGAAGGAGTGAGGTGAGTTATGTAGTGAGTGGGTGATTGCCGGTGCAGGTGAGTGTGATTACAGGTGCAGGTGTGCGTGATCAGTATTCTGGTGATTGTGTGCGGTGTGTGGTGGATGGTGACTGTGAATGGTGACTGGGGCTGATGGAATGTGCAGAGGGTGTGACAGCTATACAATGATTACACATAAGAGTTTTGGGGTAATGAAGCTAGGAAAAATGGCTAAAAGAAAAAAAGAAAGATTTCATGCAAACCAATAAGTGCTTTGACTTTCTCTGGGTCTAGCTGCTAGCTACCTACTCCCAGTCAGACTAGATGATTCCAGAACATCCTTCCCAAACATTCATTCATTCATTCATTTTCATTTCGGCTTAGTCCCTTTATTAATCTGGGGTCGCCACAGCGGAATGAACCGCCAACTTATCCAGCATATGTTTTACGCAGCGGATGCCCTTCCAGCTGCAACCCATCTCTGGGAAACATCCATACACACCCATACACTACGGACAATTTAGTCTACCCAATTCACCTTTACCGCATGTCTTTGGACTTGTGGGGGAAACCGGAGCACCCGGAGGAAACCCATGCCAACACAGGGAGAACATGCAAACTCCACACAGAAATGCCAACTGACCCAGCCGAGGCTCGAACCAGCGACTTCTTCCTTCCCAAACAGCAATACAGCAAGTTCCTGTGTGAAGAGGGACATCCTGCTGTGGTTGAGTCATCTAAAGCAGCTTTTGCTTTAGCTTTTGCTGACTTGAACAGCAGTGTTGTCCAGTGAAACCTGTGCCCGCGAAACAAAAAAAATCTACATAAATATACAAATTATGAACTACAAAGAAACTGTGGTAAAAAGACTGTAATAGGTAGAAAATGAAAATAATATAAGAAAAAATTACCAGGTCCATATTTCTGTAATTGGTGTGGTTTCTACAGTGGCCAAAAGTTTTAAGAATTACATAAATATTGGAAATTGGTAAAGTTGCTGCTTAGGTTTTTATAATAGCAATTTGCATGTATTCCAGAATGTTATGAAGAGTGATCAGATGAATTGCATAGTCCTACTTTGCAATGAAAATATAACTTAAGTCTGCTGAGAAAGTGCTGAGATTTCAGTAATCATCTTATTAACTCAGTTAAGAATGTTGACGAGCACAAGGCTGGAGATCATTATGTCAGGCTGATTGGGTTAGAATGGCAGACTTGACATGTTAAAAGGAGGGTGATGCTTGAAATCATTGTTCTTCCATTGTTAACCATGGTGACCTGCAAAGAAATGCGTGCAGCCATCATTGCATTTCATAAAAATGGCTTCACAGGTAAGGATATTGTGGCTACTAAGATTGCACCTAAATCAACAATTTATAGGATCATCAAGAACTTTAAGGAAAGAGGTTCAATTCTTGTTAAGAAGGCTTCACGGCGTCCAAGAAAGTCCAGCAAGTGCCAGGATAGTCTCCTAAAGAGGATTCAGCTGCGGGATTGGAGTGTCACCAGTGCAGAGTTTGCTCAGGAATGGCAGCAGGCAGGTGTGAGCGCATCTGCACGCACAGTGAGGCGAAGACTTTTGGAAGATAGCCTAGTGTCATAAAGGGCAGCAAAGAAGCCACTTCTCTCCAAAAAAACCATCAGGAACAGATTGCTCTTCTGCAAAAAGTATGGCGAATGGACTGCTGAGGGCTGGGCCAAAGTCATATTCACTGATGAAGCTCCTTTGCGATTTGTTTGGGGCATCTGGAAAAAGGTTTGTCCGGTGAAGAAAAGGTGAGCACTACCATCAGTCCTGTGTCATGCCAACAGTAAAGCATCCTGAGACCATTCACGTAGAAATTTTGGCTCCATGGCCTGAAAACTCCCCAGACCTTAATCCCATTGAGATCTTGTGGTCAATCCTCAAGAGGCGGTTGGACAAACAAAAACCCACTAATTCTGACAAACTCCAAGAAGTGATTATGAAAGAATGGGTTGCTATCAGTCAGGATTTGGCCCAGAAGTTGATTGAGAGCATGCCCAGTCAAATTTCAATATTGACTCTTTGCATGAATGTCATGTAATTGTCGATAAAAGTGCTTGTAATTATATTTCAGTTCATCACTGAAACAACTGAAACAAAGATCTAAAAGCAGTTTAGCAGCAAACTTTGTGAAAACTAATATTTGTGTCATTCTCAAAACTTTTGGCCACGACTGTATACTTGCCTGTACTTAAGTAAAAGTTGCCTATCAAAGTTAAAAAGTTCCTTTAAAAAAAAAAGTTTCTTAAAGTCAAGGTGCTAGGTGCGAGGTACAAAATCTAAAAGCTATCTACAAATATCTTTAAAAATTTTGTGAAGTTGCAAAGAAAATAGTTGAGTCTAACAGGTAACGAATTTAATTCACAGAGCCAAGACAAAGGCATATGGTGACTTTAAAAAAAGTTTACTGTAAGATGAACTCCTCAATTCACACGTTTTTACACAATATGGTCTGTACATATTTTGTTGTCTACACATACATTTTGTTTAGAAGCCTTCAGATGATCAAATACATCCACATTTGTGTCCACGAGTTTAGCTTCCTGAGTGGAGTGGCATGTTTTTGTGAGGACCAGTGTGGAGGGGTTTCCTCAGTGTATCCTTTAGCTGAATGAGGATCTTTGCAAACTTCTTTTGTCTCTGCAAGAAGTAAATATTAAATAGTAAATATAACTTATTTATAAAAATGTTTAAAATACAAAATATCCCCCAGTGTTTTATAAATAAATAAATAAATAAAAAGAAACCTCTGCTTGTGGTTCCTAAGGCATAATGACAGTTTAAGGTGTTGAATTTTTCTCATCTATTATAACAAATAACAATGACAATCATTGTTTATGCTGTAGACTTTACTGTAGCATACATCAATTTGATTTAAATGGTACTACATGTGAACTCTTACATGTTTTTGCATTTGTTTAATGTTATTCTCATTCGTTTGTTTAGTTAGTAACTTAGGTATTTATTGTAATTGTTCATTTGTGTTTGTGTACAAATTCTTAGAATCCATACCTAAGCTTTGTTTAATTAAACATTTCTAACCCCTACAGAGATATGTGGCTAAATTGCATCATTCTAGTTCCCCTACCTGACCATTGATTCATTTCTTACATATTTAAGTAATTATTTATTCAGAATTGTGTTTGCTAGATTACTATATTATAGTTAGTATAATAATGACAGTCTCAGAATGCTCCTGATGAAGGACCTGTCACAGAGGTTGAAAGCATTCAAACAGAAGAAGTTCAGCAGCAGGACACACACAAAACATTCATCACAGGTAAAATGTTAGCATATGAAAATTTGTCATTTTCAAGTTGTGGTTTTTTTTTTTTTTTTATAAAAGTCAAATTTTTATATTGAGTCAATTATGCACGCTGATGCCTCCAACTCATTGGCGTTTTATTACTCTTTCAGATGATTGGCTTCTGACGAAATACTCATAGTGAAAGTTTTCCACATAGCATTGAAGTTCCCCTCCCGCTGGGGAACTGCATTTAGTAGCTCTGTTTTCATTAATGCTTACTGTTGACTGACTTTGTATGGAACATCACACAGCCTGCCAGTGAGGAGGGACCCAGTGGACAGTCCCACTCTGTTCAGGTGATGGAACTACCCTCCACATCAGAGCAAGACAGCACTTTTATTGAAATAAGTGGTGACCAACAGGATGTACAAATGCAAACAGAAGTACAGGTACCAGTTAACAAAAACATTTTTCCTTTTTTTTTTTTTTTTTTTTTTTTTATGCATAAATTACTTACTTTTTATCTAGTTGCATATTGTGAATTAACATCTTAAAGAACACCAAAGTAAAAGCACCTAGTTATGTTTTTTTTTTTTTGTATAACAGGAAATATCCAAGAGACAGCCAGAAGAGAACATGTCTGTAACAGCTGTCGACCTGCCAGAGGTGACAAATGAAACGGTTATTAGCACATTTTTCTTGTATGTTTTACATTTACACAGTCAGTGATCCTGTGTATTGTGGAGCACCTTTGACAAAAGGACAAAGTTTAGTATTGTTTATGTCTTGCATATTAAGGCACAATATTACAGCTGTTTCAGCACACCATCTACTGAAGATTTTCAATGAGCATTTCCCAGGCATGGTACCAGTAACCACATACTTTTTTCCAAAAAGCGTATGGTCAAAATGGAATTCCTGAACCGCATTTCTACTGTCCAACATGTAAAAAAAACTACTTTGGAATAAATACTGGTGAGCTAAAGTGTACAGTAATTGATTCAGATAGTGGCAGCTTTTTCCTGGTTCCCAATTTGGCTTCGCAGGTCAAGACATTGCTTGAGCAAAAACAAACAACTTTAAAAAGAGATGGACCATTGGCAGATACAATTTCAATGTGGAAATGAGTATCAAAAACTAAAGGAATCCGGTGCAATGAGTAAAAATGACATATCTTTAATATTAGAACTGCGATAGAATCCCAGTGTTCAACAGCTCCAAGTACCAAATTTGGCCCATACAGTGACAGGTTATAGAGTTGGGACCTAGAGAACGGAAGGAAAATATGTCTTTCTTGTCTATGATTTGGGGAAAAAAGCCATGCATGGTGGCATTTCTGAAGCCATTCGTAGATGAACTGTCATTTCTACAAAACAAAAAAAAGTATTAAATGGAAAGACTCTGCAAATGTTGAGCATGTGTCACGGATCACAGAAGGCAGAGTATAATTCAACAGTGTTTATTTAAACACAACGATATATGCACTGAGGTGCTAGCAAGAGTCATAGACTGAGCAAGTAGGCACTTCCCTTATATAGAGCAAGCCGTTCACAGGGGTTAGTCTCTGGGTAAGCCGGTGGATAGCAGTCTTGGCAGAGGGTCGAATGGAGAAGACGGAGATAGATGTGATCCTTGCGAAGTTGATACCAGACACTGGAGAACGGGGTGAGTCTGTATATATAGTGTGCTGGTGATGACGGGAGCAGGTGATGGTGATGAGTGTACAGGTGTGTGTGATCAGTAATCGGGTGAGTGAGTGCGTTGTGTATTGGTTGGAGAGTGTGAGTGGTGATCCGTGCTGATAGAACGTGCAGGGGGTGTGACAGTACCCCCCCCTCCACGGGTGACTCCTGGCACCCTGGACCGGCGACGTGGGCGACCACGGCCTCGAGGAGCTGGACGGTTGGGATGTTGTTGGTGGAATGTTTCGAGGAGAGAGGGGTCTAGAATGTCCTCCCTAGGTGTCCATGACCGCTCCTCGGGACCGAATCCTTCCCAATCGATTAGATATTGGAGCTGGCCACCCCGCCGCCGGGAGTCGAGGATTTCCTTGACCTGGTAGATGTTCTCACCAATGACCTCGGGTTGTGCTGGAGGGGGAGGCAGCTCTGGGTCTGTGGAAGGAGGAGAGACAGGGTCAGTGAAAGGTTTGAGGAGTGATACGTGGAAGGCAGAAGGTATACGAGAGTGAGGTGGCAGGTTAAGACGGTAGGTGACAGGGTTTATCTGTGACTGGATGGTGTATGGCCCTATGTAGCGGGGACTCAGCTTTTTACAGGGCAGTCGGAGACGGATGTTCTGAGTAGACAACCACACCCTGTCCCCAGGTTGGTATATGGGATTGGGTAGTCTACGGCGGTTGGCGGCGTCCGTGTGTCTCCGTACTGCCTGTTGGAGATGGACGTGGGCTGAGTCCCATACCCTCTCGCTCTCCTGGAACCAGTGATTTACCGCGGGCACTTCAGAGGCTTCGCCGGTCCACGGGAACAATGAAGGTTGGTAACCTAGGACACACTGGAAGGGAGTTAATCCTGTAGAGGCTTGGCGAAGGGAGTTCTGGGCATATTCTGCCCACGGCAAGTACTGGCTCCAGGTGTTCTGATGGTGTGCGCAGTAGGTCCGGAGGTACCGTGAGATCTCTTGAATCTTCCGTTCGGTCTGTCCGTTCGTTTGAGGGTGATAGCCGGATGACAAACTGACGGAGGTACCCAGTAAACGGAAGAAGGCCCGCCAGACCCTGGAAATGAACTGAGGCCCCCTGTCAGAGACGATGTTTTCGGGGAGGCCATAGTTCCGGAAGGCGTGGTGAAAGAGAGCTTCAGCGGTTTCCAATGCGGTAGGTAGGGCCTTGAGAGGAATGAGTTTACACATTTTGGAGAACCGGTCGACTACCACCAATATGGTAGTGTAACCCTGGGATGGAGGTAGGTCGGTGGCAAAGTCTATACCAATGTGGGTCCAGGGTCGGCGGGGGATAGGTAGTGGCTGAAGTTTACCCTCTGGCAGATGATGATGAGTAGTGGTTACGGCACAGACCGAACACCCCCGAACATACTGTGCGATGTCCTTGGCCATACCAGGCCACCAGTATTTGCCACGTAGGAGCGAGAGGGTTCGCCTGCTGCCCGGATGTCCTGAACCGAGGGAAGTGTGCGTACTTTCGATGAGGGTGAGACGGTGTCTGGATGGAACGTAGGTCAGACCCGGTGGCAGCCCCGGAGGGGCTGGCTCCTCGAGAGTGGCGGCACGAATGTCTTCATCGATGTTCCACAGGATAGGAGCGACGGAGATGGAGGGTGGTAGTATGGGTTCAGGAGCGTCTCGAACGGGATCTGGTGAGTACAGGCGGGAGAGAGCGTCCGCTTTGCAGTTCTTGCTCCCTGGCTGGTAAGTGATGGAGAAATTAAACCGGGCGAAGAATAGTGACCATCGAGCTTGTCGGGCGTTCAATCGTTGAGCACTGCGGAGGTACTGAAGGTTTTTATGATCTGTGATTACGGTAAATGGAAACCGGGCTCCTTCCAACCAGTGCCGCCATTCTTCGAGGGCCAGTTTAATGGCTAGTAGTTCACGGTCCCCTATGCCGTAGTTCTGCTCAGCCGACGTGAGTTTCCGGGAATAGTACGCACACGGATGGAGAGCTTTAGGATCGTCGGACCACTGGGAGAGTACGGCCCCCACTCCTACATCTGCCGCATCGACTTCTACTACGAAGGGCCGTGTAGGATCCGGGTGTTTAAGGATGGGTGCTGTAGTGAACTTGCTCTTGAGGAGTTCGAAGGCGCGATCTGCCTCGGAGCTCCAGGTAATAGTCTTTTTACCCCCTTTGAGGAGTGATGATAGAGGTGACGAGATGACGCTGTAATTCTTAATAAAGCGCCGGTAGAAATTGGCGAATCCTAGGAAGCGCTGGAGCTCCTTGACGGTTTGAGGCACTTTCCAGTTATTCACTGCGTCTACTTTGGTGTTCTCCATCTGGACCCCCGCAGCGGAGATCACGTAGCCGAGGAAGGAGATGGTAGCTTGATGGAACTCGCATTTCTCTGGTTTCAAGTATAGTTGGTGCTCACGGAGACGTTGTAATACTTGGCTAACCTGGTCACAGTGGTCTTCAAGATTGCGGGAGTAAATGAGGATGTCGTCTATATATATGATAACGCATTTATGGAGGAGATCTCTGAAGATTTCATTCATGTAGTTTTGAAAAACGGATGGACTGTTTGCTAGCCCGTAGGGCATTACCAGGTATTCGTAGTGACCAGTAGGGGTAATGAAGGCTGTCTTCCACTCATCTCCTTCTCGAATTCGGATTAAGTTGTAAGCGCTACGGAGGTCCAGCTTACTAAACACTCGGGCCTCCCGAAGTTCCTCAAGAGCTGCGGGAACCAACGGCAGAGGGTAAGCGAACTTCACCGTAGCCTCGTTCAACACCCGGTAGTCGATACACGGCCTGAGTCCTCCGTCCTTCTTGGTCACAAAGAAGAAGCTCGATGCGGCAGGAGATTTAGATGGCCTGATGAAGCCCTGATTGATGGCTTCCTTGATGTAGCTCTCCATCGCCTCGTGTTCAGGACGGGAAAGAGGATAGATGCGTCCATGCGGTAGTTTGGCATTGGGCAGCAGGTCGATGCTACAATCACAGGGCCGGTGAGGAGGAAGTTGTGTGGCACGTTCCTTACTGAAGACGTCCAGAAAGGAGTGGTAGGTGGTAGGAACGTGCCGAGGGAGGTGCGAGGAGTGGTGATCTAAGTCGGTGGAATGAAGGTGAAGAGATGGTTGGTGTTTAGATGAGGGAAGAGTGTGATCCTTACAGGCTGCACTCCAGCTCAGGATCCTCCCGGTGCTCCATTCGATGGTAGGCTGATGTTGAATTAGCCAGGGTCGACCCAACACCACATCGACGTTAGCTTTAGGTAACACCAGGAGGTGGAGTGTTTCCCGGTGATCCGGAGAGATCACCAGAGTAACCTGACGTGTCCGGCGGGTGATCAGACCCTCGCCCAATGGTGAGTTCTGAATGGTATAGATTCTGTATCGGGTTTCATTAATTATTGTGGGGATGCGATGTTTACAGATGAAGCTCGTGGAGATGAAATTTCCAGCGGCTCCGGAATCCACCAGTACATTAATGGGAAAATTACATGAGTTTATGGTTAACATGGCTCGTAGATGAGGAATGGTACAAATTGATGGAGTAATGGAACAGGCACTCACCATCGGACGAGGAGGGCGAACTGGACAGCCTGAGATGGTATGTGAAGCTTCTCCGCAGTAAATACAGAGCTGAAGGCGGAGTCGTCTGAGACGTTCAGCGGAGGTAAGATGATATGCGTCTGTCAACATGGGTTCTTCCGAGCGTGATGGAGAGG
>CAIGQW010000415.1:3894480-3905928 GCA_903798125.1 Danio choprae | reverse complement strand
TCCGAGCGTGATGGAGAGGAGGAGGAAGGATGATGACGTGAACTTTCTACAGTGGTGAGTGATGGAGAGGAGTGAGGATGGGATGATGCCGTGTGGTGAACAGTAGGGGTGGAACAAGCGTTAAGATGTTGGGACACACTGATCGTTTTCCGGATAAACACCTCCAGATCTGCGTTGTCATCGTAAATGACCATATGCTGACGAAGGTGGGGTGTTAATCCTTGCCGGTAAGCGGCTAACAATGCGATTTGGTTCCACCCACTACTGGCGGCGAGAGTGCGGAATTGTAGAGTGTACTCGTGAATGGTGAGTGATCCTTGAATGAGGGAGATTAGTTCATCATGAACGGAAAGGGAGGTAAGTGCCGTGCCGAAAACTTCTTTGAAGTGCTGAGTGAAGGAGTGATAGGAGTGAAAGGCAGGGCTGCCGGCTTCCCAGAGGGCGTTGGCCCATTGTAGTGCTCGGTCCGTGAGGAGAGAGATGACGAAGGCGATCTTAGAAATGTCACTGGGGAAGGACGTAGAGTTGGTCTCTATATAAAGAGAGCATTGCAGCACGAATCCCGCACAGGTCTTCGGATCGCCAGCATAACTGGCGGGACGAGAGAGAGCCGAGCTCGACATCGCGAGCGGGTTAACTGGAGGATTCGCTGGCTGCTGGCTCAACACCGCTGCTTCCGGGTGGGAATCAGCGGTAATCCCGGAAGTAATAGCGAGACCATCCATAACTTCGGGGATGTTTTGTCGGGTCTGGTATCCTGTCACGGATCACAGAAGGCAGAGTATAATTCAACAGTGTTTATTTAAACACAACGATATATGCACCGAGGTGCTAGCAAGAGTCATAGACTGAGCAAGTAGGCACTTCCCTTATATAGAGCAAGCCGTTCACAGGGGTTAATCTCTGGGTAAGCCGGTGGATAGCAGTCTTGGCAGAGGGTCGAATGGAGAAGACGGAGATAGATGTGATCCTTGCGAAGTTGATACCAGACACTGGAGAACGGGGTGAGTCTGTATATATAGTGTGCTGGTGATGACGGGAGCAGGTGATGGTGATGAGTGTACAGGTGTGTGTGATCAGTAATCGGGTGAGTGAGTGCGTTGTGTATTGGTTGGAGAGTGTGAGTGGTGATCCGTGCTGATAGAACGTGCAGGGGGTGTGACAGCATGTTTCTAGAGTTTTTGCTCTTATATGTAGCTCTGATTTTATTGCTCGTCCACTTCTGAGGAACACTAAACAGTTTAATGGATTTTATGGATGTGATTTTTGTTAACATTATGGAGGTGGACCTTACACAAACAAGGTCTCTGTGCCAAATCTAAGAACTGAGACAGAGCACTTTGATCACGCAATAGCCGCAACTCCGGAAGAACCTGTAATGGGAGTTAAAGGACCTTCATCTCGAATGAAACTTGACAAATTTCAAATGATAAATGGAATCATTCCAGAGTATCAACACTCTTTCCACCTTGGGGTAACAAGCTAATCTGTGGTTTGACTCAAAAATCATGAACAACTGTGGAACAAAATCAGGCCTTATTGACAAAGAGCTTGTTACAATCAAACCACCTGTGGAAATAATTCAAGTACCACGATCTGTTTCAGACAGAAAGTTTTAGATGGCATCGGAGTGGAGGTCGTTCCTCCTATTCTATGCATTGCCTCTGTTAAATGGATTAGATCTGTTAAATAACTTCCTTGGAACCACACATGTTCCTGAGCAAATTGTAAAAAGGTTTCTTTGCTTGAGGAGTCTAACACAAAAAGCAGAAATGTTTTGGGACATGCAGATTTTTTATGGTCTCCTGAACAACCGTTCACTTTCTTGTAATTCAACCAGCCTCAATGCAAATGTAAAAACTATCAGCATCACAATCATTTGCAGTAAATAACTTGGCTAGGTGTTACAGTCAGTCAGTGTGTATGTTATCATCGTTTTATTTTAAAATGTATCTGTATCATTCAACAAGTTACAAAAAAAAAAAAAAGGATCAACTCAATAGTTGAATTACAAGATGAAATATTGTGCTATTATATTGAGTTCTTAGCATGGTAGTAATCATAATGCAGCATGTATCATTTTACGGTGTACTTGTTAGGGAGCTCAAGAAGAGTGGTAAACTGCTTTGTAGGGACAGTGAACTAAACATTACTTCCACTTTCGTGTCTGAGGTCTTGGAGTCCAACAGTGTATGTGCAGTGCCAACCGATCTGTTCAATAGAAAATGTGGTTTGATCCAGCCAAGAAATATGTTATTCCACTTCCAAATAATATAAAAAAAGATTAAGATGAATGTGATCACACAATAAATGTTTAGTTGATCCAAAAATGAAAATTATGTCATCATTTACCCACCCTCAAATTGTTTCATTCTTGTATACATTTCTTTGAAATCCATTAAAACAAAACAAGTAATGGTACATAAAAACCCACAAAATTGTGACACGTGCACCTGATAAACACTTTTGTATATGTTTACTATGTTTATAAAAACAAGGAATCAGGAATGAAATAAAATAGAAGGAAATTTAATTTAATGTTTTTTGTAGTTTTGACAGCAAGAAATCAGCTTCAGATTTTTCTCACCATGAGACGTGACAGCCAACAGCTAAGCTTGTGATTTTACTCAAAAGCTTACATTCCAGAATGTTCTGTTAGAAGACCATTAGAAGACCAGTTTTGGCTATTTTTTTACATTGTGGAAAAAAGGCACACCACTGATGGGAAGGGACCTCAAGTCTGCACTGCATGTGAGGATTGAGAATAATCAAGCGCTGCCTTTTAATGCAATTCCTGACATTACACCTCCAGTTCCAGTGTTTCAGTGCACTGTTGCGGATTTAACAGATTTTGGATGTGCTAGGAACTTTGTAGACCGCGAAAAGCTGGATAAAACAGTCCCGCCTGTGCGTTACAAGTTTCGTCGGTTAGATTTTGCCGCGTTCCCTATGGATTGGCATCAGCGCCTGCAGCATTCCAAAAAATTATGACAAACATTCTGGCTGGCTTATCAGGGGTCGAAAGTTATCTGGATGACATTATTATACATGGGCATGACATGCCTTCTAATGATAAAGCAGTCTTACAATGCCTGGAGGCTGCTGGCTTACAACTAAATAATGACAAATGTTGTTTCCGACAAACCAGCCTACTGTTTTTAGGGCATACAGTGTCGGCCGAGGGTTTTTGTCCTGATGAGTCATGAGTGCAGGCAATACTCAATGCACCGGCACCCTCAGATGCCTCTACTTTGCGTTCCTTACTGGGACTTATGTCATGGTACAGTAAATTTATACCCGATTTTGCCACTGTTGTAGCTCCCGTGCGAGCATGCCTACAAGCTCCAAGTGGATTCAGCTGGTCAGATGAAGCTGAACTAAGTTTGACCAAGGTTAAACAGCTGCTGGCAAACAGTCCTTCCTTAGTATTGTTTGACCCCAGTTTGCAAACCATTGTCTCCACAAATGCTTTTGATCACGATCTGGGTGCTATTCTGTCCCAAGTCAGTTCAGATGGGATTGAACGTACTGTAGCCTTCGCATCACACACCCTGTCTGCTGCCGAGCGTAAATACGCTACTGTTGAAAAGGAAGCCCTAGCATGTGTGTGGGCTGTTGAGAAGTGGCGTACTTATCTTTGGGGTCATCGTTACGGACGGATCACCAGTCTCTGACAACGCTGCTTACAACTAAAGGTGTTGGCCGAGCTGGACTATGTGTAGCAAGGTGGTCTGCATGTCATCTAATTATGATATTATATACTGTCCAGGTTCCCAAAATTCTCCTGCTTATTATCTGTCATGTGTGCTCATGCCTGCTCTATCTACAGACAGTGCTGTTTCCTTGGATCATGAGGATGATGTAGACGAGGACTTTGTTGCTTT
Source organism: Danio choprae (assembly GCA_903798125.1). NCBI lineage: Eukaryota > Metazoa > Chordata > Actinopteri > Cypriniformes > Danionidae > Danio > Danio choprae. The sequence goes on along the minus strand of CAIGQW010000415.1, from coordinate 3,902,044 downwards.
TCTATCTACCCCCTGTAACTCCATATCTGCTGCAGATGCTGATGATGCATGTGCTTCTTGTCCTACACTGACCAAACGGCGATCACAGATTTCAAAGGGCTGGCCTCCTTCAAGCAAGGGACTGAATACTGAGCTGTTGCCATACTATCAGCTGTGATTGGAACTGTCTGTCAAGAACAACTTTGTTTTCTGGGGGTCACGGCTAATTGCACCTGTTGCTCTTCGCCCTACACTTGTCTCCATAAGCACACAAAGTTCACCAAGGGGAGACGAGAACCAAGCAGCGCCTCCGTGATCTCTATTGGTGGCCAGGGATGGATGCTCAGGTTCATGATACTTTTGAGAAAATGTACTTCTACTACAATATATTAATAATAGATTTTTAATAAAATCAATTTAATGTAAACTTAAAATTACCACACTCAAAATCAATTTAAGTGTTAGTGCTAATAATGCATTCATATTAAGTGTACTTAAGTACAATTTTAAGGAAAATGTACTTCTGCTACAATACATTACTAATATATTTTTAATATATTAACTTTTTTTAAACTTAGGATTGGTATGTAAACAGTCTAATAAACACATGTTTTTTCAAGTATTACTGGTATTTAGTATACTTTTTTCAAGTGTACTAAAGTCCTACTGAAGTATAAACATACTTTTAATTAGTATATTTATAGTGTTTAACCATCACACTTTTATTTGACAAAAAATACAAATGTATTTGCAGGTATTTAAGTATATTTTCATTGCATTTAAGTATATATTTTCTTTTACCTGGGTGTGCCTTTTGGAAAGAAGACATGGTTTACTATAAAAAAAAATACATATTTTGTAAATAACCTAATTACCTAATAACTGCTAATAACCTAATTTTCATCCTTTAACTGCTAGCACATTACAGGCTTTAAACAATTGCTATTGCAAAATTCAAAACATGCTACAAAATTTACTGGATACATAATAATTTTATGACTATTTTATGTGTTGAATTACTTAACAAAATTATAAATTTTAAGAGTTAAAATAGTTTTAAAGAGGTTTTGCTAAATGTGAAGGTCCAGAATATTTACACTAGTATCCTCTGCAAGGTGTTGAGAACGCACAAGTAAGCCTCTCTGATGTGTTGTTCAGTAGTTCAAACATAAAGACTGCCAAGCGTTGATCACCTGTTGATTTCCCATGATCACAGCCTTTTCTAGCAGCAAGCTTGTTAACTGGCAAATCGGGTTCAAATTGGGCATAAAATCCTGAAGTGTGAACAAGGCATTAGCTGTTTAAAATATTGAGGGGAATAGTTGAAGGTATTTGTGACAGGAACCAAACAGTGGCAGATATCTGTGGCAGGCACTCTTAGCAGTAGTTAAGAATTTATGCGTCTGGGTCACATTAGTATTACAGCTCATCTTACAGCTGATCCAGGGACTCAATCCACTATCAAATTTAGCTAACTCATGAAATTAGGTGAAGCAGTGCGTTTGAATTTGTAATCAGATCATAGATCATCTGCAGTGTAATCACATCATGCAAGTTCTCCAAAATCTCCCAAATGCAAGTTTTTCACATTTTAAAAATCCAGACACTCCGACTGAAAAACTCAGTCCTAGCTCTGGCCAGAATTATGCCACTGCGCTCCGCTGTCACTGCACTCTGCTCACATGCTCTGCTGTAACACGTTTTTGCTTCCATTTTCATGAGCTGAATTCAAATGTAATGCTTTGTCTACTAAATGAGATGGAGAATGAAGAGATAACATCAAACACATTTAAATAAAATAAAATAAACAATAATAATAATAATAATAATAATAGTATCAGAGTCCATACACATCCAGGGAACAGGGACAAGCACAGGAGCACAAACACAGAGACAATCAGGTTAGATCATAAAAACCAGACTGTGAACTTAGGTAAACTGGGAACTTAAATACACAGACTAATAATGAAACTGACACAGGTGGAACACACAAAGTACAGTACATCCAACCAGCCTAACAACTGCAGACCACATGTGACCACACCAGCGCAGGACGTCTACATCCAAGATGGTCTGAGACCAGCCAACTGAGCAGCTGCTGCAACAAACATTTTTGCATGAATTGTCAGAAACCATCTCAGTAAAGCTTCATCTGCATCCTCATAATCCTCATAAGGGTCAGGCTCAAAATTGTAACCAACAAAAACTTACATTTGATTGGCATCTGGCAGTTTGAGAAAGTTTTCTCTTCATGGAGGAATCCTGTGTTTCACTGTACAAGGCAGATGGCAGACAGGGTGTAGGTTGACATTGTGTTGGTGAGTGTTTCAACGTTGTGAATCAAGTGGTCCATGGTGGCGGGTGGGGTTTGGGAAGGGGTATGTTATATGTATATGGACATTGAACACACCTGCATGCAATTGATGGAATTTTGAATGCATGATGAGATACTGAGGTGAGATTCTGAGGCCCAGCATCTTTGCAAAGCCATTAAAGAGGAGTAGACCAACATTCCACCAGACACAATCAACAACCTGATTCACATAGCAGTGGGTAATCTTATTTTTAGGCCCATTGTTGTACTATTCACCCACAAACATCATCTCATGTTGCAGCATGATAATGCACAGACCCATTTTGCAAGTATCTGTATACAATTCCTGGAAGCTGAAAACATCAGAGCTCTTGCATGGTAAGCATACTCAAGGGTCATGTCACCCTTTGAGCATGTTTGGGATCTGGCTCTGGTTTATATGACAGCTTACTCTCTGTCATTTATACGACAGCATGTTCCAATTCCTGCCAATATCCAGCAACTTTGCACAGCCATTAAAGAGGAGTGGACCAACATTTTGCAGGCCCCAAACAACAACCTAAGCAAAAGGTATGTGTTGCACTGTGGTTGCACTATTTCCATTACTTCATTTCCACTGCTTCATATTTTGCAAAAGGACGATTAATTTCCTTGCAGGACAGCTGCTTCACAAACAGTGCCTTTTTAAAAATGAATAGATTTTTCAGAACATAATTGTGTGATTAATAGATCATCAGTGTTGTCATAAAGAAGACAAATGACAGGCTCATACATTGGATAGGAGGATTTATGCACGGATGAATTTAATGCTGTAAGATTTATAGATAGAATGACAAAAGTGATGAAACAAATTGTGTACTGGTTGCTATATGGGTGTTTGTGCATAAAAAGGGGTACAAATGATCTATTTTGCAAATGCAGCATATAAAAACAGTACATCACAATTACTGACATATATGGAAATCCCAATACCAACCCTCACAAGCTCATTTATCAGATTTGCAAACAAACATTTAAACAAACCACCTTTTGTACCTTTCTCCACTGCCATTCTGTCATTTTTATTTTTTACATAAATCACTGCACCGTTTGTTTTTAGTGAGAGAGGTGGAAGCAATACATGCCTTTAAATCTGTGCTATTGGATGTAATTTTTCTTAATTAGTGATGGGGAACAAATACAAAGCTTGAGCTTGCATGCAAAGCGATGTGATTAACCACCAGCTTTGTTTAACAAAGGCCTGCCAATCATGCTATCCTTTGTCTCTATAGCTAATCGCCATTTCATTGTTGAGCAAACACAATTTCCCCTTTCCTGAATAAATAGAAAGATAAAAAATAAGATGAATAATTCATCAACTATTCCATGGTCAATTGCCATTTTTCTTGTAGCAGATGCCACATCATTATGAAAAGAACAAATGGGTCACTGCTCAAGTTACATATTAGAGCTATTAAATAGGCATTCTTTATAGTTTTGTGTTATTTTTTCATTATTCTGATATTTGGCATTGTAAAACTGTGTCCTGTTTTCTATTTTCTATTGCTTGCTTTATTTATTTATTTATTTGTTAGTTTACAATCTAGATGATGGGAAGATGCATTATTCCGAAAGAAAAAAAAAAAAGAAAAAAAAAATCATAATTGATAAGAACTCAAGGGCCCGAAGACACAGAATGCATTTTTCAGGTTTCAAAACATGAGGCATGTCGCATTTTATTCTTTTGGTTGACTTTTTTTATTTAGAGTTTGCTGCAGATCTTTAATATTTCTGTCCAACCACAAAATATGCTGTCTTGTTTGCGTTATCATTGCCTAAAATATTGATGATATAAATCCAATAATTCCAAACAAATGTCCAGTAATAAATAAGGTTTTAAGGGCAATGGTGTAGTTTGCCTATATGCATGAGCTGGCCCTGGATTTGAGTGCAATAATTCCAAACATTCCAGTAATTATTATAATAAGAATAATTTATTCAGTCTCTCTCCATCTTGCCTCCCATCTGCTTTTAGTTCACCTATATGCACTGTTGTGGTCTGTGAAATTTGTGTAATTGTATGCAGTGTAGGGCACGCTACTTTAAGAAAGACATTAGTTATAGTTACCTCTCACAAATAGTAACTGAGTTAAAAATATAAAAGTAAGTAATATAAAATATAAAAGTAAGCAATAACAGGGAAAATAACTAATGTATTACTTTTTGAAAGAAAAATGTGTAAAAAAAAATTATAAGCTGTATGTTGAAAAATCAGCACTAAATTAAATCAAATATTATAATAAAATATTCTACATTGTTATATACTATAAAAATGGGAGACAATGTGAGAGAAATCTATCAAATTTAATATTTGTTGTAAATATTATCATTTCTATAATGAAACAATAAAAGCTAATAGATGGTTTCAGAGGCGAGGCCACTTTCTTTGAATTATGGTCTAATAATATAGTAATTGATTAAATGAGGTGTGAGCTGACATTTTTGAGTATCCAACCCTATTTTGCATGAATAAATAAATAAATAAACTGCAAAAATGTGTAGAGAGTCCTAAATCATTCACTTTGACACATTGCCAATAGAAAACTGACCCTGAGCAATAAATATATAAATATAAGCATTTTTTAAAAACTTAATTTATTTATTCTTTATTAAGCTAGAAACAAGAAAGACCATGAAATAATGACAACATAAACTAGGTGTACATTTGATTTTTCTTGGGATATGGTAAACTGGCAACCACTAATTAACGGTGATCCACATAGTGGCCATTAGCTAGCTTGGGCAATTGTTTATTTAAATTAGATTTATTATATCAAAATATGGGCCTCACAGTGGCGCAGTGGGTAGCACGTTCGCCTCACAGCAAGAAGGTCGCTGATTGCTGGTTCGAGCCTCGGCTGGGTCAGTTGGCGTTTCTGTGTGGAGTTTGCATGTTCTCCCTGTGTTGGCGTGGGTTTCCTCCGGGTGCTCTGGTTTCCCCCACAAGTCCAAAGACATGCGGTATAGGTGAATTGGGTAAGCTAAATTGTCCGTAGTGTATGAGTGTGAATGGGTGTGTATGGATGTTTCCCAGAGATGGGTTGCAGCTGGAAGGGCATCCGCTGCATAAAACATATGCTGGATAAGTTGGCGGTTCATTCTGCTGTGGCGACCCCAGATTAATAAAGGGACTAAGCCGAAATGAAAATGAATGAATGAATATCAAAATATGAATTAAAACATAAATAAAACATTTCCTGACTTTCTTGTCAAATTATGCTGCATTAATCACCCCTGTAGAAAACACAGAATAAAACTTTGTAGAATAAAAATGCTAAATTATTCTCTAACTGTAGGTGGTGCATATATATCAGTAATGATTTTGTGCAATCGAGATGGACTTTAAATTTGATTTACAAACCTACAATGACTAAAGTGTGATGTTAATCGTCAACATCAAATTACATTCATATTCCGCCTTACATCCGTTACATATTTTCAATGCAGAATTTTTCAGCTTTAAAATATTTTTAGTCTGGGTGGGCAAGACTTCAATCTGAGTTGGCCAGTGCTACAACTTTCAATATTTACCACAACTTGCCAACAATTAAGGCTAAAAATAAATGTAACTTCTTAAGAAATGTAATGAAAATAGAGTATATTATAGATGTTTTTATAGGGTATCATTTAGAGTAATATTATATTTATATAAAAAATAACAATGGCATCTTTTCAGAGATGAAACACAGATTTGGTGATTGCTTAAGATATTTCAGCATGCTTCTTTCAACAAACCTTCTAATATTTTAATTTTGATATAACTCACTTTTGCATCCAACGTGATTACAGTGAGTCCATGCTCTCTTTCACTGATGCACTTTGGCCGGATCCCGCCTTCATTCACTGCAAGCTAATGACATGAAAAAATATGATTGTAAAGTACTTTGTCAAAATAAACAGAAACGGTTGATTGTTTTACTACTGTTGATTATTTCCGTGTGTTAGAACAGTTTTAGTTGCTTTAATGCAGTGGCTCCATCTACCCATTTTTAGCCAATAATCATCAGTTATGTAGTTGTCCCACACCTACAGACACACACACACTCACACATACCAATCATCATCTGTTATGTGCCCCACTCCCCACATACCCCAATTTATTTCAAGTTTATTTATATAGTGCATTCACACTATTATTTCAAAGCAGCTTTACAAAAGGTAAAGCAGGACCTATGGAAAAGAATGTCTACACAGATGAAAACCTCGTCTGTGAGCTCAATTGCATATTATTTATCAATTATATAATGCTGCATTTTATTGTCAGTAATGGTAAGGGTGTTGTAATGGGGAAACAATAATATTTATATTATATAAATAGTAAAGCCTTATGCAGCAAAGATTCAAAATTTGTGTTAAGATATATTCAAATCAAAATATAAAATAATTGGATCTACAGTAATTTAAGTACATTGTGAATAATGTGTGAAAATGTTACATTGTAAGTAAATACTAAACCAGAGAGCATATCAAAAGCAGTAACCAAGTGATTGTGTAAATTGATGTAGAATGGTTATTTGAAGTGTATGACTGATTTGCAGTGATTATTCATGGAAAGTTAATGAACATTGAAGGGTTCTTTGCAGTACTTGCACAGAAGATGAGGTCACCTTTCCTCTCTTCCTCACTTCAAAAGAGTGTATTTGAAAGCTTATGAGGTGAGATGAATCCCATAGCGTCTCTCTATGACATATTTCCTTTGTTTCTTTTTGATTGTTTTACTTCTCTTACCTTTATCTACTGATATGAATCACTGATGATTTAACAAATATGATCAATTGGAAGCAATAGTGATTTGTGGTTTATTATTATTAATAATAATAATAATTATTATGGCAGCGCGGTGGCGCAGTGAGTAGCGATGTTGCCTCACAGCAAGAAGGTCGCTGGTTCGAGCCTCAGCTGGGTCAGTTGACATTTCTGTGTGGAGTTTGCATGTCCTCCGGGTGCTCCGGCTTCCCCCACAAATCCAAAGACATGCGGTATAGGTGAATTCAGGATGCTAAATTGTCTGTAGTGTATGTGTGTGAATGAGTGTGTATGGATGTTTCCCAGTACTGGGTTGCATCTGGAAGGGCATCCGCTGTGTAAAACATATGCTGGATAAGTTGCCGGTTCATTTCGCTGGGGCGACCCCTGATTAATAAAGGGACTAAACCCAAAGAAAACTATCAATATTACGTTTTAATAATTGTTATAATTGAGCCTTAAAAATATATATATATATATATATAT
>CAIGQW010000415.1:3841847-3861047 GCA_903798125.1 Danio choprae | reverse complement strand
TATTTATTTCTTTTTTCCAATTCATCTTTATTTCTATAGAGCTTTTACAGTGTAGATTGTGTCAAAGCAGTTTAACATAGAAGTTCTAGTAAATTGAAACTTTACCAGTTTTCAGAGTTGAATTTCAGTTTATTTCTTTTTAGTGTGGTTAAATTTTCACTGCTGAAAGTCCAAACACTGAAGAGCAAATCCATCGATGCACAGCTCCACATGTCCCAAACCAAGCAAGCCAGTGACGAGGAACAAAATGTACCAATTGGCGAAAGTGAAGGGAAAAAAAACCTTGAGAGAAACCAGGCTCAGTTGGGCACGACCATTTCTCCTCTGGCCAAATGTCCTGTGCAGAGCTGCTGTCTAGGCACCGGAGGCTGAAGAACCCTGGACGTCCAATGTGGAGAAGCTGCAGGTGTGAGTAGGTCACCGGCGGGTGTTCAGGCTGGCCCACGGGATCAGTGCGGAGACTTCTCTGTCACTGGGTCTTTCAGGAATCAGTCTCTTGCTCTCCACTCCTCCATGACCAGCACAGCATCTGCTCAGGATACGGCCTGGTCCAGGATTATGGAAACCTTGGAAATAATAAAAAACAGACTAACATAAGCATAGATGCTGTTCAAATTATAATGTATTTTGGGAAGTGTTCCTGGCTTCGGTTGCCCTAAATAATGCAGACTAACAATCCTTTAGAGGATTTGGATTTCAAAAGCATTTGTGTTTTATGTGTATGCTAATGCAAGAGATGTGTCTTTAATCTAGTTTTAAACTGACATAGTGTGTCTGCCTCCCAAACTGTGTTAGGAAGGCTGTTCCAGAGTTTAGGTGCCAGATATGAGAAAGATTTACCGCCTACAGTTGATTTTAATATTCTGGGAATAATAAATTATCCAGAATTAATTGAACGCAGTGGACGTGAGGGGCAATAATACACCAGGAGCTCCCACAAATATTGGGGAGCTAGGCCGTTCAGGGCTTTGTAGGTGGTCAATAAAATTTTTTTATTTATACGATATTTAATAGGGAGCCAATGCAATGATGAAAGAACATTGAAAACACCAATCATTGAACGCATGCTAAGACATTGATAGCATATGTCAAAGTTTTTGATGCAGTTTTACAGGTGCTTAAAACCTGGCCTTCAAACGACAGGATGCTATCAAAAATCACTCCAAATTTTTGACTGAAGATGAGGACTGAACTGAGAATCATCAAAGCTTAGACAGTGTTCTAGGTTTTTGCATGTGAGGTTCTTGGGTCCAATAAGCAAGACCTCAGTTTTATCTGAATTTAGTAATAAGAAGCTTTTAGTCATCCAATTTTTAATATCAGCTATACAATCTGTTAATTTCGTAAATTCGTACAGATTATCAGGTTAAAAGGAGATATAAAGTTGCGTATTATCGGCATAACAGTGGAAACTAACTCCATGTTTATCGCCTAGCGGTAGCATAAATAGTGTGAAAAGTAAGGACAAAGAGCTGAGCCTTGTGGTATCATACAGTGTACTTTTGATATGTATGATGCCTCTTCATTAACTGATACAAATTGATAACGTTCAGATAGATAAGACCTGAACCAGGCCAGTGCAGTTCCTGTAATACCAACATAATTTTCAAGCCTATCAAGGAGAATATTATGATCGATTGTATCAAATGCAGCGCTGATGTCCAATAACACTAAGAGAGAAATGCAACCATGATCGGACGACACGAGAAGGTCATTTGTAACTCGTAGGAGTGCTGTTTCTGTGCTATGAAATGAAATGCTCTAAAATAAAAAGAAAAAAAAGTTCTGTTCTATGAAATGCTCTAAATCCAGATTGAAATTATTCATAAGTATTGTTTCTCTGTAGGAAGGAACATAGTTGAGCAGATACGACTTTTTCTAGTATCTTTGATAGAAAAGGCAGGTTTGAAATGGGTCTATAATTTACAAATTCTTTGGGATTAAGCTGTGTTTTTTTAAATAAGAGGCTTAATGACAGCTAGTTTAAAAGTTTTAGGAACATATCCTAAACGTAGGGATGAATTCAAGGTGTTAAGAACAGGCTTGGAAACTTCTGTAAACAATTGTTTTAATAATTTGGTTGGTATAGGATCTAACATGGACGTTGTTGATTTGGAGGAATTTATCAGTTTAGACAATTCTTCACCTACTGCTGAAAAAGTTTGAAGTTTATCCATTAACGGTCTACAGTGCTCTAATTGGGACGATGCTGTAGGAGGCAGATTGATGGTGCTTATTGTATCTCTGATATCATCAATCTTGCATGTGAAAAAAAATCATAAAGTCATTACTGCTGTTTTAAGAAATGCAAGTTGATGCTTTATCTTTAGTTAGATTGGCCAATGTGTTAAACAGGACCCTAGGATTTTGTTTATTTTCTTCTATTAAAGTTGAAAAATAAGCAGATCTGGCAGACTTTAATGCTTTTCTAAAGTCAAGTATACGTTTAAAGTCAAGTTAAAGTAAAGTTTAAAAATTTATAAAATCTTATATATATATATATATAAAGTCAAGTTTTAATTTCTTTCATCTACGTTCCATTTTCCGGGCTGCTTTCTTTAAGGCACGTGTGTGCTCATTGTGCCATGGCATCAGATTTTTTTCCCCTTATCTTTTTTATGTGTAATGGAGCAACTATGTCAAAAGTGCTAGAAAGAACAGAATCAATAGTTTTAGCTGCAGTGCCAAGCTCTTCTAGGCTGCCTGGAATGCTAAGGAAATTAGAAAGATCAGGTAGGTTACTAGCAAAGTCATCTTTAGTGCTAGAGGTGATCATTCTACCATATTTATAAATAGAAGCTGATCTTGTAGACCTATCAATGCACAATAAACTAGATTAAATAGTGATCTTAAATGTCATCACTCTGCTGCACAACTTCAACATTATCAATATCGAAACCATGTGATAATATTGTGATAATATTAGGTTAGAAGGCTTGACTTAAGTCTTAAGATAAGAAGGCTTGACTTAAAGCATCTTTTTCATTACCTATATGACTATTAAAATCACCAATAACTAAAACTTTATCTGTGGCCAGAACTATTTCAGATAGGAAATCAGCAAATTATTTTGTAAAGTCTGTATGGTGCCCTGGAGGCCTATATACAGTTGCCAATATAACTATATATGAAATTTATTGTTTAAATTGCACACTGAAATCTCCAACACTATTACTTCAAATTAATTATATTCGAAGTCAGATTGCTGAGTGACACTAAAAATATTGCTATATATTATGCCAACGCCTCCACCTTGCCCTTTATGACGTGTTTGCCCTTTATATCGTTTAGGGTCAAGTAATCATCTGGTTTTAGCCAGGTTTCCATTAGACAAAATGCATCTAGCTTTAGATTAGTTATCAAATCATTAACAAAAAAAGTGATATAATAATCTGAGTTTTATCTTTTGATCACCTTTATTTTTTATTTGATGAACATCAATTAGATTGTTACCTTTAAATGGGTTTGGGAGTTTTTTTATTTACAGGTTTAGGGAACAGACACAATCTCAATGTTATTATATCTAGGTGGCTCTATGTGCTACAGATTATCTGAGTTTGGTAAACTGTGGAGGCTAGCAGACTGTTGGTTAAGCCAATCTGTCTGCTTCCTGACCTGGGCTCCAGTTAGTAAAGTGCCAACGCTAAGACTATACGCCAGATTATTAGAGAGGAGAGCTGCCCCAGCACGGGTGGGATGAAGACCATCTCTCTTCAACAAGTCAGGTTTACCCCAAAACTTGGCCAGTTGTCTAAAAAACCAATGTTATTCAGTGGGCACCACTTTGACATCCAGCCATTGAGTGATGAGAGTCAGCTGTAGAACTCAAACATATTACAGTGTCTGACATTGTCTTTGCAAGATCACACACCTCTTTAAAATTACTTTTAGTGATCTCCGACTGACGTAGCCGAACATCATTAGCACCGACGTGGTTACTGAACTACCATTTAGATGTAGCCAGCACTTTTAAATTTGACATGATATCAGGCGCTCTGGCTCCCGGCATATATACAACAGTTCTGTCTTGTTCTTGAATCTGATTGGCTGATAGCAGTGTGATATTCAGCAAATAACAGCACTCGTCCAGCCTCTTAACCCTTCACCCTTGTGAACTCTGCCCATATACAGCATATACATCAATATATTTGATACTGCTGTTGTTTGACAACATAATGTACTTGTAAGGGTCCATCTATTAGTCCTATGACGGAACTAACACCATGGGTGAAGGTTAAATGTGTATAAGCCTTTTAGCACATGTGAAAAGAAATCTTTTTATTTATTCAAATTAATTTTAATTTGTTTCCAACTCCGAATTTAATCAGACTCCAATTTATAATAGTTAAAAATTAGGTTCATCAAATTCAAGCTGATCACCTTATAGGTTGTGATTTAGTCTAATTTAGATCGATTAACCTAACAAATCTTTATTTTCAGTTAATGGTTCATCGTTTACCCGAAGTCGCTTAGAGTCAGTATGCTGACCAGTTACATCTGCTAACGGACACATCCTCGCCAGTGGTTCTTAGATAGAGGATATAACTGTAAACTAATTTTCTTTAGGTAATATTAGGCCACCCCATGCTTGCTCATACATAAAGAAAGTTTGATTTAGTCACTAGATTATATCATACTAAGTCAGTGATTGTCAGAAATCAACAGGTCTCTAATGCTGTGCCTATGCTCCATTCATTGAGCCTGAATGTATGAGCAATCCTGGTCGTAGGCTGTGGAAACATCAGCCTAAACGATCTACTAGTTACAAAGATTTCAGGAGATTTTAGAGTTAAACAAGAATTTTATATTTATTTGTCAGGCAAAGATTTTCCATTCCAATTCACATAATTAAACAAAATAAGCCAATTCAGATTATACAACATCAATTACTCAAAGATCAATTTAAGAGTTAGAGATTAATACCTGACTGTGTAGAAGTACGTTGCAGTATATGAGCCTTGATGCAGAGCTCAGAGACTCAACACTGCAATGGGGTATCCTGGCTACAGAATCCCAATGACCCATCTCGCACTTTTCTCTTAAATACTCAACTCAGAACAAACAGTCATAAATTCAAGACAACAAAAGCAACACCAAGACCCTTGCCTGGTAGTGAGTTTGAGGTGTGAACCATTTGCTAAGGTGGAGCATCTGGCAAAGATTTTATCAAAGCCAAAAACCAAATCAACATATACAAGTGAAATATTACAATGAAAATTAAGACCATTTTACCAACGACACAGAGACATTTAAAATGATACCAAACCTGAATATAGAGCTACAAGATACACCATATTAAAACCTTGGACATTTTACGTGAAATGTGAGTGGTCTACTCTGATGGAGAAGGTAAAGTAAAGGTCAGGAAGGGAGCTCAGGGTGAAAGCAGAGGAGTGAGCTTTCCCGCATTCCCACCTGGTGTAGAGCCAATTGTCTCTGTGTTTCCAGCCCATGCTTGTATGTCAAAGATATCAAAGTATCTGTGGTATCTCAAATCTTACAGTCAGGAATGGGGGCTCAGGATGGGTGACTGGGACAGTTGAAGAACTGGTTTCCTAGCTGATCTTCTTGTCAGATTAGAAACTTTATTGTTTTGGTACCTGACCATTCTCGTAGTCTTGTCTCGTGTGGAATTCCATAACAGTTCTCAGGGTTTATTATTATGGAGAGATTTAGCCTTCCTTACAAACTTTTGAGGCTTTATTAGTCAAGAATGTAGTTGTTTAGATTGCAACTATGCAGTTTATTTATAAGAATAGTGCCTATTTTAAAATATTTATAATTTCTGAGAGACAGCGTGTCGGCGGCCATTAGCCTGTCATTGAGATGAGCAAAGGTGGTTGACGTTGTCCATCCACAAGATGGCGACAAAGACTGCATAATAAGCCCTTAGAAGAGAAACAGCGTAATTTCTAACTACAGCTGATCAAATCATGATAAAACAGGTAAGTGACATTCTAAGTCAATCTCTCTCTTTTGTATGTTGAAGTGCTGTATTTATACCATATAATTGTAGTGTATTAAGTGTGAGATGGGACTCAGATATCAGGAATGTAACATCATGTTTTTTGTGTTGGCCACTTTTTGTATAACCCTGAGTTACTTTTTGGTTGGTCATCTGTTTGTTTCTAATGTGTCTCCTGTTTTTGTTACTGCAGACTACTTCATTAAAAATTAAGAAAGAAGAAATGCCCGCATATGTTTAGCATTTTTCCTTATCGCAAACACAACAGTAATCTGGTAGTGTTTGCGCTGATTTGGCTTTTTTGTCGATAATTATTGTGATCTCTCGATTGCACCAGAGAAATACTGGGAAATCTGTGTAGACTGATGGCATTTCATGCCATTCAGCCTTATAATCTTAAAATGTGAGTAAAATAACCTGTTTTGTCAACACTTTAGACATTATGCAAGAGAATCATTCAAATACTCGCTCTAAAGTGACGTGTTTCTGCTGTTCTGACATGAGCTGCAGATGTGAATGAATGGTGGAAGAAAGTAGTTCATCGTACAAAAGGGTTTTTAAACTCTCAGTGTTAGATTTTCTTTTTTATATACACGATTATGCCGTCGAACTGTTGTATAAACGCTATATCACACTCGTAACAGTGCAATATGGCTGTATATTGTAACTGGTGGGACACTCAGCCTGCGACCTCGTGATATTGCTCATATTTGTATACGCATGAATCATGTTTTATGTTCCTTTAAACTTATCATGTTTAGTATGGTTGTGTTGCTCAGGCAATCCCACAACTCATGATCTTGGACATATGATAGTAATGTGTTTGTGTTTGCATTCTTTCATACTGTGAGTTAAAAGTTAATCGGTCTGGTGGGACGATCTCATCAGAGTGATTAACCATCAAGGAGAACAAAGAAAATCTCCCACTTAAACTTTCCTCTCAAGGCATTAGTCAGTCAGGAATTTGTTGAATTACCAACAGCTTAAAATTCATATACACGTCCAATATCCTGGCAGAACATTTTCTTCAGAAGATAATTTCTCGATTTTATTTCCCGAAAAATTTAACTCAGTTTTTGCACCTCGTGGGATCATCCAACTTGGGCTCGACTCAAGCACAACCCAAGAACTTCCAAACTAGAAGAAAATTGTAATTGCTTTACTGTGTTTTATTTATTGCATGTTCCTCTTCAGAGGGAACTTCGACGTGTGTCTACAGACACTTTAGGAGTACGCTATATGACAAATCACTCTGAAGAGAAAGAAAACGTGATAATTGTCCCTGGAGATAAATGTAACGCATGGAGCACGTAGCCGAGCCACTCAATTCAGTATCTCTAAGATTTCTGTCTATGAAGACAGCTCTGCTGGTCGCGTTGGTATCAATCAAGAGGGTTGTGAATCCGCCCTTTTCTGCAAATTGTGCAGAGAATTCAGGCCGGCCTATTGTCATGTTTTTCTGAGACCCTGGCCCAGCTTTGTGCCCGAGGTTAAACAGGTAGTGAACCTGCAAGCACTGCCAATAGAGGAGGCAGACCCAGCCCTTTCACTACTGTGAAAAATGACATAGCCCTGTGTGAAAGTTTGCCCCCAAAACCTAATAACTGATTGGTTATTACTTTGTGCTAAAATGATATTTTGAGGGTAAATTTAACCATTTTTACAATAATAGCAGTTTTATTAGAATAATATTTATTGGATTTGAAAACAAGACAATTAGAAAAAAATCACCATCCAAACTTCCAAAAAAAGAAAAATTGCAGTCTTCTGAAAGACAGTAAAAAAAACTGTCCAGCCTAAAACAAGTGATTTATGAAAATTGATTCTTAAATAAACATACTTCCATGTTTCCTTTGTGTTTTAATAGCTGTTCTAAACTGTTACAGTAAAGCATCTTTCTGGGTCTGATGTAGGCCTGTTGTCATTGATTGGGAAAGAATAAGTCAATACTGCTCTGAGCTTAAAAAATGATAGAGGAGAGCTTTATGTGCTTGCAATTTTGTTAGTGTCCATGACCTTCACATTATCCGATAAGTCTTGACATGTGGCATGGGTCGATAAATGAGAAGCTTGCGGTGAGAGGTTTGGGAAATACAAAATTAGTTTTTCACTGACTGCACAATAGTCAAGATTTGAAAGGATTGAAGAAAAAAAAAAAAAGCACCATTTCAATTTAAAGACTCCAATGTCCCTCAATCGAGGTGCAACTTTTTTTGCCTTTAAGAAAAGGCATTTAGATAGAATGAATGTTAATAGCAATTTAGAGTTTGAACTGAAAAAAAACCTACCTTTTTTACAAGATTACTTTCCATCAAAATAAACAGAAGCCCTCAAATGATGAATGTAATTTTAGAATTTATGCCCTATAAAATGTGACTGATTATGTGGCTTATGATGACTGACCCTAAAAGGGCGTTTAACATTAACAGACAACAAAAGGAAAAAGCCACCCACAGCTAGGATGCATTTCCATTTCTTTTCATTTATCAAAAGCCTTACTGAAATCTCCAGAAAAATGCAAGCAAGGTCAGCCTTTTGGATTTTTAAGCTCCTTGACAAAGAAAACTCATTTTTGATCTTTTGTTCGAAGCTAAAGAGCAACCAGCACTCTTTACAAACTGATTTAAAAGGTGTCTCTCTCATCTCTGGATCACTTTGTAGTTGATGAAACATGTTTGAAAGATTTAGCTACCTGAATGGGACCCTCAAAAGGCAATTTATTTTCCTGTGATTCACAGTTCTTCTTGTTTATAGCTTCAAAATGAGTTTCAATGCTTGATGAATGGGAATAGCATTCTAATTTGTCTGAAGCTTGTTAGAAAATGATAATAAAAGTGTGCTTTGTGCCTTTACCAAACAACACCCTCAATAACAGGGCCAGAGGAGAATTGCAAGCAGCTGGTGCTAAACTACTTTTCCTTGATCTTCCTGAACAAACAAAAAACAACAACACATTAATAAAGAAAATCATACTCTTTAGAAGCATCTTGCTAGTTTATATCTGAAATATTAATAATTTAAGTACATCTGGAAATCATTTACATTTATTATAAATAAGCCTTTACTCTGTACTTGGTTGAAACACCTTTGGCAGGCACCTCAAGATTTTCTGAGTATGATGCTACAAGCTTAGCACACCTCCGTAGCAGCTTGGGCAGCAAAATTGTAAGCTCTGGTACATTGCATTTAATATGTTTTTTATTTTTTATTTTTTACTGGCAATATGTTAATATGCAACTTTACGTTTGGATTAATATTCGTGTATTGAAATGTGAAAATCCAAGACTAATTAGATGAGAGAGAAAGATTCTTTATTTCTAGAATTCTGTCATTGATTTGACCAAAAAAAAATAATTTCAAAAAGAGATGTGATGAGGGAGAACACCAAGATAATAGGAGGATGGCAAGGAAAAGGAACCAGGTTAGAGTCCAGGTAAGAGTTTCAGTTAAGCAGCAAAATAAAAATAAAAATGTATAGTTAATTTTAATATATATATGATTAATTAATAATTATAGTAATAATAATTTGATAAGAACAAGCATCTGAATGAAGTTCAAATGTACTTGAGTAATAAACAACCATAAAAACAAGAAATTCTTGTTTAATCATATTTAAACTAATACTATAAAGTAATTTGTCAGACAGGCAAACAAAATAGTGTTTAGGGGAAACAAAAATCTAAACACTAAGCATTGGAGAGCTTTTATAGCATTGAGAATTACAGTTTGTTTTTCTATTTGTTTTATTTTTTTATTCATTTGTTAAGTTTTGATATCTGGCTGGATCATGTGCCCTGGCTTGACCCATCAGGTTCGATTCACCCCTCCCAGCTGTACTTTACAGACTGTGCATTAATTAGATAATTTACACGTGATGCATCTGATAAATAAAACAAGTGTTATAGCATAGATATGAAGCAGTCTATATCTATTATTTCAAAGGATGGTATTTTCCCAAAACAGCAAGAATTTAGTTTACTATTGCTGCCAAATAGTATATGCCTATGAGTTCAAATGCCTGTCTTGACGTTTATTTTTGTAAACACTTTTTTTATGAAAGTGAACAGTTTGAGAAACTTTTTTCAGTCCTTAAGGTGAGAAAAACATAAAAAAAACTTGCTTTATTGGAAATAGAATGTTTAATTGAGGCAAGATGGCATCTGTAGCACTTGCCCTGAGTGGTTTGGTTGTGAGCTTAAAATTTATAAATCTTTTATCTCAATTTTTATGTTTCTTTTAAGCTTATATTTTGTCTTTTAACAAATTATTTGTGTGATATCTTGAAACGATGCAGCAGAAGCAAAGGCAAATGTGAACAAAGCAATATTGGCTTGTACCTCCTAATATTGATACCGGTTTCACTCACGTGCAGCACACCACCAAGTATAAAGACCCTTAAAACTCAGTGCATTATTGATCCACTGGGTATTTTACAAGAAAAGTCACAATTATATTTTTTGGATAGGCTATGGATATGCTGCAGTCTTCACGCAGATTTTTAACAAAAAGCAAAAAAGTTTTTAAATCTGCAATCGGTTGGCTATATATATATATATACTTTTTATAAAAGGGTGAATAGAAGGGGTGGTGGTGTTTTCATTTATATGAGGGAAAATTTTAAATGTTTACAGTTTAAAACTGTGAATATGGAGTGTTTAGCACTGAATGTAATTCTCTCTCCAAATATGAAATTTTACTTAATAGTCCTTTATAATCCTCCATGTCATGATGAAGTTTTTTTTTTTTATTTATTTAAAAATCTTCTTTCAATTGTTGATAATCATTGTGAATGTATGATTTTTGGTGATTTTAATATTATTTGTATGTATAAAAACAGTAAATCACAGTTGAAAAGCAAAAATGGATAAATTTAATTTTACACAATTAATTGATAGACCTACTTGAATCACTAGAAAGAGTGAAACTCTAATGATGCGTTCACACCAGTCGCGGTTAAAGCGTCAAGCACGAGTGATTTACATGTTAAGTCAATGCAAAGAAATGAATAGACATCCTGTGGCATGAGTTGAGCATTTTGCGCATTTTACATGTGAATTGCTCGAGTTGGAAAATCTAAATTTCAGCAAACAATCGCTCCACCTTAACCAATCAGGAGCTTGCTCGTGTAGGGGTGTGATTATTATGTAGTGCCTGTTGTTGGTGTCCCGAGGGGGAAATCCTCTTGCCGACACCAAACAACAGCTCATCAAAGCTTCCATCATCCAGGTACAGTTTCTGGAGGATGGAGGAGTTGATGAACTCACAGAGCTGGGTGCTCCTCTGAAAAATGATATTTTCATACTTGTCATATTGTATTACATCATGGTCACAAGCCTCTTTAACCACATTGAAGCCTTTTGATTCGATATATAAACAAGCAATTAAAATTATGGATCTAAAGCCTATGCAATGGCATCATTGTGAAGTTTTATGTAAACATAACCTGTTTAGTTTTGATAGTTTTATTAGATTTAATTATCTTAAATTGCTTTTTAAATGTTTAAATAACCAATGCTGTTTTCTTATCTAATCAGTAGGCATCCAACCTCTCACAGAGTAACACGAGCAACTGCTAATGGTGACTGTCTTGTTCCAAAGTGTAAGTGTTTTCTATGTTAAGGGACTCAAATTGTGGAATGATTTACCTGTTAGCCTAAAATTAAAAAGTAATGTAAATGTTTTTAGTAGTGTACTTAAAAAGTGGTTAAAAACTAAACAGTGTTTACACACAGTCTACTATTAGTTTGCATGATCGTGCCGCCTTTGTATTTGCCTTATAGCAATTTTATGTAAAGAATTATAATGTTGTTTATATGTATCTATTTTATTATTTTATGTTCTGCTAAAACACGTAAACAAATGCATTTATTTGTCTAGTGTAATTGTTATGTCCATGTCAAAATAAATTAATTAATCTAATTAATCCCCACATAAATATAAAAAATGGCCGGGAACTTCATATCCTCCAAGTTTGTCTCAAAACATTGCATCCCCACAGTGGCAAACGAGACCCGGTATCAAATCTATATCATTCAGGACTCAGCATTGGGCGACGGCAGAATCACCCGACGAACCCGTCAGGTTACATTCTTCACTCCTCCTCATCACTACGAAAAACTACCTGCTGGTGTTACCCCGGGCCAATGTGGATGTGGTGTTGGGTCGACCCTGGCTGATCCAGCATCAACCCATCATCAACTGGAGCACGGGAGAGATCCTGGGATGGAGTGACGCCTGTAAGGATCACGCTCATCACCCACCGGCAAAACAGACTCCTCCTACCCGACCATCCCTTCCCCTTCACTCTACCGTCATGGAATACCCCACCACGGACCTCACTCTGCGTATCCCATCCACCTACCACTCCTACCTAGACGTCTTCAGTAAAGAACGTGCCACACAACTCCCTCCTCACCGGCCCTGCAATTGTAGCATCGACCTGCTGCCCAATGCTAAGCTACCACACGGTCGTATCTACCCTCTTTACCATCCTGAGCACGAGGCCATGGAGAGCTACATCCGGGAGGCCATCGACCAGGGGTTCATCAGACCATCCAGATCATCTGCCGCATCGAGCTTCTTCTTTGTCACCAAAAAGGACGGAGGACTCAGGCCGTTTATCGATTATCGGGTGTTGAACGAGGCAACGGTAAAGTTCGCTTTCCCACTACCGCTTGTGCCAGCAGCTCTTGAGGAGCTCCGGGAGGCGCGAGTATTCAGTAAGCTGGACCTCCGCAGCGCCTACAATCTCATCCGTATTCGAGAGGGAGATGAGTGGAAGACTGCCTTCATAACCCCTACTGGCCACTATGAGTACCTGTTAATGCCCTACGGGTTAGCCAACAGTCCTTCAGTGTTTCAGAATTACATGAACGAAATCTTCAGAGACCTCCTTCATCAATGTGTCATCGTCTATATAGATGATATTCTCATCTACTCCCGTAACCTGGAAGACCACCGTACTCATGTGTGCCAAGTATTACGCCATCTCAGAGAACACCAGCTCTATCTAAAGGCCGAGAAGTGCGAGTTCCATCAATCCACCATCTCCTTTCTTGGGTGCGTGATCTCCGCTGCGGGGGTTCAGATGGAACACGCCAAGGTAGAAGCTGTGACTAAGTGGAAAGAGCCCCAAACGGTTAAGGAACTCCAACGGTTCCTGGGATTTGCCAACTTCTACCGTCGATTTATAAAGAATTACAGTCTGGTCTCTTCCCCCTTGTCATCTCTGCTTAAAGGTGGACGACATACCATCACCTGGAGCTCAGATGCAGATCGCACCTTCCAGCTCCTTAAGAGCAAATTCACCTCTGCTCCCATCCTTAAACACCCCGATCCTACACGGCCATTCATCGTCGAAGTCGATGCGGCAGACGTAGGAGTTGGAGTCGTACTCTCTCAGTGGTCTGACGAACCCAAAGCTCTCTATCCGTGTGCGTACTACTCCAGGAAACTCAGTGCGGCTGAACAAAACTATGGGAGAGGAGATCGGGAGTTATTGGCCATCAAACTGGCCCTCGAGGAATGGCGGCACTGGTTAGAAGGAGCACAGTTCCCGTTCACAGTCATCACCGACCACAAGAACCTCCAATACCTCCGCCATGCTCAACGACTGAATTCACGACAAGCTCGTTGGTCCCTATTCTTTGCCAGGTTCAACTTTTCTATGACCTATCAACCTGGTCATAAAAACTGCAAGGCAGACGCCTTATCCCGTCTGTATTCACCGGATCCTATTCAAGACACTCCCAAACCCGTACTTCCTCCATCCATATTCCTCGCACCGATCGTATGGAAGGTGGACGAGGAAATCCGCGCTGCCACCCTCGAGGAGCCAGCCCCTCCTGAACTTCCCCTAGGTTTAACCTACGTGCTCTCCAGTCACCGGCTCACCCTCCTCGACAGTACGCACACCTCCCTCGGTTCAGGACATCCGGGCAGCAGGCGAACCCTCTCGCTCCTACGGGAGAAATACTGGTGGCCAGGTATGGATAAGGACGTTTCCCAGTATGTCCGGGGGTGTTCAGTCTGCGCCATTACCACTACTCCTCATCATCTTTCAGAAGGTAAACTTCAACCATTACCTATTCCCCGCCGACCCTGGACCCACATCGATGTCGATTTTGCCACTGATTCACGAGGTCACACCACTATATTGGTGGTCGTCGATCGATTCTCCAAACACTGCAAGCTCATCCCACTCAAAGCATTTCCTACCGCCTTAGAAACTGCTGAGGCCTTGTTCCAACACGTCTTTCGTATATATCCCTTCCCCCTTCACTCTACCGTCATGGAATACCCCACCACGGACCTCACTCTGCGTATCCCATCCCATTTTCGTAAATATCGTCTCCGACCGGGGGCCACAGTTCATCTCCAGGGTCTGGCGGGCATTCTTCCAGCTACTCGGAACCACCATCAGTCTCTCATCCGGCTACCACCCGCAAACTAATGGCCAGACCGAACGCAAGATCCAGGAGATCTCCCGCTATCTCCGGACATACTGTGCCCAACACCAAAACACCTGGAGCCAGTACCTACCGTGGGCAGAATATGCACAAAATTCACTTCGTCAAGCCTCCACAGGACTAACCCCCTTTCAGTGTGTCCTAGGTTATCAACCTTCACTGTTCCCGTGGACCGGCGAATCCTCTGAAGTGCCCGCAGTAGACCACTGGTTCCAAGAGAGCGAGAGTACGAGCAGTACGGAGGCACACCACCGCCACTTATTACCGTAGACTACCTAACCCCGTGTACCACCCAGGGGACAAGGTATGGCTGTCTACCCAGAACATCCACCTCCGACTGCCCTGTAGGAAGCTGAGTCCCCGCTACATAGGGCCCTACACCATCCACTCCCAGATCAACCCTGTCACTTACCGCCTCAACCTACCTCCTCATTCACGTATTTCTTCAGCCGTTCACGTTTCACTCCTCAAACCATACACTGACCCTGTTCCTCCTCCTTCCACAGACCCGGAATCGCCTCCCCCTCCAGCACAACCTGAGATCCTGGACGAGAACATCTACCGCATCAAAGAGATCCTCGACTCCCGGCGGCGGGATGGCCGCATCCAGTACCTAATCGACTTCGAGGGATTTGGTCCTGAGGAGAGGTCATGGACGCCACGAGACGATGTCCTAGACCCCACTCTCCTCGAAGAATTCCACCGTCAACACCCAAATCGCCCAGCTCCCCGAGGCCGTGGTAGTCCTCGCCGCCGGTCTAGGGTGCCAGGAGTCACCCGTGGAGGGGGGGTACTGTCACACCCTCTGCAGGTTCCATCAGCCCCAATCACCATTCTCACTCTCCATCCACCACACACCGTACAAAATCACCAGATTACTGAGCACACACACCTGTGCACTAACCACACTCACCTGCTCCAGCCATCACCACCACACTACTTATACTCACCCTTCCTGTTCACTCGTCGGCTGGAATCATCATTGCATGGTCGTACTCTCCTTGTGCTCATCCTGATCTTCTGCCAAGCATTCTACAAACTATCCACCATCGAAGCTAACGCCTGTTACCTGTTTGCTCGACTGCAAGGGCAGTTCCTATTTTCATTATTGACTGTTGTTGTCTGATTGCCGGTGCAGGGTGCTGACAAAAACAAACATAGCAATCTAATAAACATCTGCTGATTTAAATATTCACCACAGAACCCTTGAAATCCTGCTTTTTGCCTATGGAAACAGACATGGCTGTGCCCACTGAACTGTAATGTCTGCTGATGTCAATAGAACCTGCAGTGCCTTTGCAACTGCACTGTTTGCCATTGGAAACAGACATGTTGTCGCTGTTTACTGATGGAAATGAATATAATGGCAAGCAAGGTGCTACAACTATAATTACTATTAAAACACCCAAATTTTCAGGTAAAGCTGATTGGGATATCTTTCATGCACAGTTTGAATGGCTTGGCTCAAGCTGGAGACTGGTCAGAGGACCGCAAAGCTCTTGAAGTGGCCATGTGCCTTACTAATGATGCCCTATCCTGCTCACTGCTTCTTATCCCTGAACACAGACATAAAGTCACGATCATTTAAAAAGTGATCAGCCCAATTTAAAATCCTGAATAACATCAAACATATTTTAAATGAACCGAGAGGCTCCGATTTGTGTTGAAAAAGATCATGAAAAGCGATTGCCATTTTAATATTGTTTATATTCTACATGTTACTAAAGCAAAACAACAACCTGTTTACGTTTATTAGATATAATGGAAATAAAGTTTTTAGTCAGTGAAAGTCAGAAAATTTAATAGTTCTGGCTTGAAGCCTGAGCATCTCTTTCTTCGCTCGCCATGCTGGAGAGGATCAGACTCTGCAAAAGCTGTGCAAAGTGGGTCACATCGAATACAGCTCTCATCTGATTGGCTAAAAGGGACTAGTCGCCTGCATAAACATATTCAGGGGGAATCGTACGTCTGCAAATCCTCTTTCAAATTCAGGATGAACTCGCAAGTTTTAAACATTCAAAACTTTTTGTACACTGTTATACATTTACAAATGATGTATTGCATTTTTGAAACATTTTATGGGTATGTATTTTTATTTCGTGCATGTGAATTGTTTTTGTGAAATATATATATAAAATGATATTTTGCGCACTTGAATTTTATTTTCATGCATGTAAATGTGACTACGCATGTGTACATTGTGTCTTTTCTAACTTCATACAGCAGATGTCTCCACCTCTCCTATTAGCTCTGCAAACATTTATAAAATCAAAGTTTGGAGGAGCTGCCTTATTTAGGCCTGCTGCACTACAACTATCATCTAGCCAAGTTTCCTTTAAAAGCATAAAATCAAGGCAATTTGTGTTGATAAAATCATTGACTAGAAGTGACATATTGTTAAGTGATCAGATGTTTAAAAGTGCTAACTTAACAGTTTTATTTTCCCTACAGAAGTCTCAGATCTACATTTAATAGACACCAGATTTGAATGATTTGCTATATGACTTGAAGAGACCTTAGACTTTTTGTCACATAATAAAACACGTATCTGCATAGAGAAAGCTACAGGAACGCTGGGTTCCCGCTTGTTCTGTAAACATTTGATAAAGATTCTGTTATCTAAGTGGGCACCGGACACACATCACTGAGAGTTGTTTTGTTCACCAGCTGAAGACGGGGTGTTGTTTGGGCCCTTGTGCTGTGGCAAGGGCCATAGGGTTCTCACAGGTGGGCACAGAGGTGAGTGTGGAGCTTGCCACTTTTTGGTTGCTAACTGGGGGCTTGCAGCAATGGTGTTTAAGAGTTGAGTTCCAGCAAACACTATTTCCTCCATCTTTTTTGAAAAACTCAAGAGAGGCAAGCAAAGTGACAAGGATAGCATGTGTGGTGACACGCTGTGGCTTTGGAGTTTCTGGATGCTGAAATATGTTGTTCTGGCTGTTTTCCTGGATTTGAGACTTGAAGCTGTTCTGATACGTCAGTCTATCTGTGATGAGCTCAATGTGCAGGGCGCTGGCGGCAGTGTGTCCGTGAGCAGTGGCTGTTGTGGCTGTGAGGTGTTAACGCTGTCCTTGTGGGATATGTCAGCCACAAGTCCACTCAGGAGCTGATTGGAAGTCCTGTGGTCATTTGGACATTTACCAGGGGTGTGTGTGCCATTTTGGTTGAGTTCAGTGGCACTTACAGCCAATGGATGATGGAGGGAGAAGTATATATTGTCCTTTAGCACTTTTGCACCAAGTTTGTTTGGATGGAGGCCGTCTGATGTAAACAGTTGTCTTTGATTCCAGAAAAGATTAAAGTTGTCAATGAAATTTAGTCCTTTCCTGTTACATGTTTTCTGCACCCATGCATTTAGACCAAGAAGCCTTGAAAACATATTTGTTTATCTTGCAAGGAGTGTTCCACTGATGAACAGGTGAATTTTCAATCTTCCAACTGTTTTCAAGAGTTCACAGAAATCTCTTGTGAGCAGTTCTGACTGCTCTTTCCGAATAACATTCTTCCCCACATGGATGATAATTTGTTTTGCAGTCTTGTGCTTCTTCAAAATGTTCTCAAGTTCTTTGTTTACATCAGAAAATGTTGTACGAGAGAAGCAGTATGTCATTGTAGCCCTGCTCCTAAAATTTCTGATTATAGAATATCCAACAAGATTCTGATCGCGGCTGTGATTGGTGCAGGATACTGCTGTCTGGTCGCTAATGCAGCAGAGTATGATCCTTGTGATCTGACCCTACGAGTACCTTTTGGTCTTATACCTTCTTTATGCCATTGGTTATCATGCTTATTTTCAACTGTCTCATTCAATTTTTTCTGTGTTCAAAACAGTAGCTGGAGTATATTTACAAAACTCTGTATGCTGTGGGGGTTCACGGTGAAGCAGTCCTCTATGATCCAGAAGTACTGGTCAGATCGCAAGTAACTTTGTTTCAAGAACTGCATTCTTTCGTAGAAGTCTGTGGCAGTTTGTGCAGCAGTGAGATTCTGAATCAATCCCACCCAGATGCATTTTCACAGCCATCTGTGTTTTCCTGTCATAGGAATATAAGCTGCTGGTAGCAGGAGGTTGTTTAGTGGATGATTACGCTTTTGTTATTAAAGTTTTATTCCAAAAAGTGTGTAGATTCAATGTTGATCTTTAAGCTGTGTCGTTTGAGCATTGTGCTTATAGGCCAAAGTTAAAATAAAGTATAAAATAAAAAAAGGACGGAGCAGTAGGCAAAGATGTCCGAACAGTAGTAAAGCAGGAAGTAGCCCTAGGTAGGGCTGTTGTCATTGGAATACTAGTGTGCTGAATGCCTGCTTTATTTTTATTTAACCCTCTGAGGGCGCTGGTCACGCTACCATGACCAGCATTGTTTTTTTCTTATAGGAATGCTCGATGTTGATTTTGGTCCCACAAATAAGTGTTATACACCATTTGTGTCTACTTTTTTTGTGTGTACACTTACAATAACAAAAGTGTGGGCTTTTGCAAAATAAGGAAAATAAACAGTGTGTGCGTTCTTTCTTTTATCTCTCCTTGAACTGTTTTTGGAAACCCTGTGGAGAGGTGAGCATGATCGAACACCCAATGAGGGGGGAGAGCATGCTCAGAGCCCAGCGGCTAGTCAGCAGGCCAATCAGAAATAATAAATGACACCTGTTTATTCTAGTGATTGGACCGGAGAGACACCCTTCTTAAGGAGAAGAGGGAGAGCAGCCAGGGAGAGGAGAGCACACACACACACACACACACACACACACACACACACACACACACAC
>CAIGQW010000415.1:3780697-3793510 GCA_903798125.1 Danio choprae | reverse complement strand
GTTCAGTGATTCAACAAATGTTGTGTTGTGTGTTAATAATGACAAACGTAGAATTTTATTTTCAGCATTTTAGCTTAAATGCAGATGAGTTAAGTGTAGTAGTCAAACATAATGAAATCAACAAATGAGCTAAATATACTTGGTCAGACCTCAGCAAGTTGCGATCCTATTTGCAATCTCCACAAAACAACAAAAGAGCAAGCATCAATCAAGTGTATAACATCAGTTCTGGCAGGTAACGTTATTCAAGCTTGCATCAGCTGACTGTTAGCACTGTTTTTGTGTTTTGCTCCTAGTTATTTTAACGACACTTGGCCCACCTGTTAGTAAATACCATCAGATAAGAGCTGTGGTGTTTTCTGTAAACATTTGTAGCTTGACACAATTTGATGTGGAGGTGCTCGTGTTTTAGAGGAAGAAGTGTAGAATGGTGTGATTTATCCTCCTTATGTACATTTAACTGCAAAGTCAGTCACGATGTGATGAGTTATTCACAACTTATGCACTAAATTGTAATGTACAACAGAGGTCAACAGAGAAAACAAGAATTACCTCTTAATATATTTCATATTATTATTATTATTATTATTATTATTATTATTATTATTATTATTATAATGGTGTGCCCTAACCACTTTAGTCCTATAATCTGTGTGTCCTTTCAAAGCAGGTTATACTTTGAGTGTATGGTGAACTGACCTTACACACCTCATGTTCTTTCAAAGCAGGTTAAACTCTGTGTTTGTGTATGGTGAACTGGCCTTATATACCTTGTGTCTTTTCAAATCAGGTTAAACTCTGTGTGTGTGTATGGTGAACTGGCCTTACACACCATGTGTCCTTTCAAAGCAGATTAAACTCAGTGTGTGTGTATGGTGAACTGGCCTTACACACGATGTGTCCTTTCAAACCAGGTTGTACTTGGTGTGTGTGTGTATGGTGAAATGGCTGACCTTATACGCCACACTGTCCTTATAGACTGTGTTACAGAAAAGTCTTTACAAACCACCAGAAAGTCTGGAAAAAATCCCTTTTTTATATCTCAGTTGTTCAAAGAAAATCTTTTAATTTTAAGTTGTGTATAGGTTCGCTGATTTTTTTCATGATTTTTTATATGTTTTTTGTAGCTCTAGCACCACTGGAACCCAGTGTCCCCACAGCCCTATGCCCAGTCTGATTTGCGGAAAATTTCAAAAATTGTCCCTCTAGGCCGACAAACGGGTATGTGTGTGTGTGTGTGTGTGTGTGTGTGTGTGTGTGTGTGTGTGTGTGTGTGTGTGTGTGTGTGTGTGTGTGTGAGTGCAAGCTTCAAAGCAGAGCCCATTATTATTCACAACCATTCCAAATATGGTCATTAAGACCTTCTGATGTCTTGTGGCATTTTAAGAGGTAATAAATAATCATATAAATCCATTTCTGAATATTTTTTTAACTTACCTAAGCCACATACCATACTATGTAGATAACAGAGAACAATTTAACTTATGGAATCAACGCAGTATATGGCACCAGGAGAGTTAAACAGGAGAGTTAAAGAGAGTCTAGTCAGACAAATCATACACAGCTTAGTTTAGCTTAATCTTCTTTATTATCATTTTTTTATGTACACATATATGTTTTGAAACAATATGAGGTGACTGGTCATTCAGAGTTTTTGTCTCATGAAACAAATGTGAGAAGCAAGAGACATATGCTAATTCCTCAATTTGATTGTAAAGTAACCTCATATCTGTCTTAGATAAACATTTGAGCTGGTAAAGAGATCTCAACTTTGATTTATTTTTATCTCCTCTTGGAGATAAATTGCATGCATGCACAGTTATAAGCTTTGTGTGAGTAAAGCAATGAACAAAAAGTTCTCAAATCAGCCACTGTTTTTCTATCAAACCATGTAGATGGTCTGTGAAAGTTATTCTCAGAAAAAAAAGAAGGAAAGAAATAAAAAATAAAATCCAAATGATGAAATGCCTCCATGGTTAATTAAACAGTTGACTGTGATGTATATTTCAGTGCTAATTAGTATCACATCTCTAAGGGAAAAAAGTGATTAGATTCCTAAAATGTCCCTGATGAAAACTCTTACATTTTCTGAAGAGCTGTTCAAGCTGTTCTTTTCTTATATTTTTCAACACTATTAAACTCCACACACATACTGTTCTTCGTAAATGAATGTTCAGAGCTTTACAACCAGATGCTTAAAGATTCCCTTTGGGAAGAGGCTTTGTTACATGTTGCAAATTAATGACAATTATGATTAAACTATAAGTATTTGTCTTTTTTTCGAAGTTACTTGATAAGACTCTAGAGTGTTGCATGAATTATGTTGACTGAAACAAATCACTTAATTAATTTATTTGATGTCATAATTTACGAATCATCATGTTGTTTTAAAACTATATGATTTTCTTCCTTACCCCTATCATATTTGATTTATAAATTTTAACCAAAAGTTTGCTTAAAACCGCATTGTAAACAATATATGCAGCCTCAGCTCACGGCTTCTTATCTTTGTTGCCTTTCCTCTGTTTCTTTCCTTGTATCTTAGCTTCACAAATTCAGGATGTGAGGGAAGCTTGCAAGGTAAAGATACAGGGACAATATGGGTAACTGAATAAAGCTCACTATGCATCTGGATATATTCTCACTTCCATGTGCTTCACTTTAAAGTGTCATCAATTAATAACTATGTCTCTGGATTTGTCCAGGAATGGCAGGGAATCACCACAGTATGCCTCTTCCTGAGTACAAATGGACCAGGAGAAAGTCAGTCCCATCCAGGTCTGGTTAAAGCCATCCACTGTAAAAGCTACAACATTCCTTTTATTTGCTATACTTCTACTACAGATCTATCTATCCTTAATTTCAGCGTGGTTACAGCTCCACTTTCCTCCCTCCTCAAAGGCAAGCCAAAGACTTTGTTCTTGAATCCTGATACCCACAAAGCATCACTTCAACCTGAAGAAAAGTTTAGCATGGCTATTTTAATATGCCATCCAGATCCTCAACTCTCCTTCACCATTGATGTGCATGCCTCCATCACTGGTGTAGGGACCATACTATCGCAGGAGACTGGTGATCCTCCACACCTCCAGTCTTGTGCATACTTCACACATTCACACATTTAGAGCTTATTGTCCCCTTCCAGTTCATTGCCGGTACAATAGAAATACAGTTGATGAGGACATCCAAGCCACCATACTTCAGAAGCCTGCTCCAAGTTTGCACTTGGTTACCAGCCAATGGAGGAGGAACCTTCAATGTTCCAGCTGTTGATTACTGGTTCCGAGAGAGTGAGAGTGTGGGACTCTCCTTATGTACAGCTTCAGCGAGCTATGAGAAGAACTAAGAGGTTTGCAGGCCACTGTTCAGCCTGGCGATAAGTTGAAGTCAAAATTATTAAACTATTTTTTTCTTTGTTTGTTTTTAAATATGTTTAACCTCTTAAGGCTGGTTTATACTTCTGCATCGAGCGATTACTGTGAACCACAGCACATGCCTTGAGCGTCGTCATGCATTTATACTTCTGCATGCTGTTTGTGTAGCTCTGTAATAACACGTATGAAACGCTAGCTGGCAGTAGGTTGTTATGTTCCTCTGTGTTGAGTTTCTTTGCGGGTGTTTAGTTTTTTCTGAATGCTACCTTAATGTACAAGTAGATAAAACATACTCATTCAGAGGCAGAAACCGGCAGATGTGCAACAAGTTTAATCATAAGGTAAACACAAAACAAAGTTTTCTATATGGAGCTCCTTTGATAGGACTCGACACTTGTAAACACTCACTCCATCAGGCTTGCGGCTCTCAAACTCGTCACAGCTACCAAGCCAATCAATCTCAGAGCTTGTGCTACGCGTCGTTGAGACGTGTTTTTTGAGAGGTGCGCATCAGCCACGGCGAGGTCTATGTGACCGTATGAAGGCTACGCCAGACCAAGTATAAATCAGCCTTTAGCCAGCATCAGGACATGGATGCACTGGGGTGCTGTTTTTGAACATGTCAGTGTTTGCAAATAGATTACATCAAAAAGAACACGAATAATCATCTTGACAAACTACATTAGTCTAAAGCTATAATCCTCAAGCAACCATTGTAACTAGTTGTTTTTTAATGGGAAGCTTATAAAGAATGTATTTGCTAAATATGTGTGAGTTTTACAGAACACGCTTATTAAATATGGAATACATATTATCGTTACAAAAAAAATGAGACCACAAACCGAAGAAAAAGTCAAAGTTATAGTTACTAAAATCTAAGCACAGCAGTCGAGTGTTTTGACGTTCTGCATATACCACTTTTAGCCAGTAACTTACCTTCTAGTTTGACTGAATTTAGCCAATGGGTGCATGATCTTTCGAAATGTTGTTGTTTTATTGCTCTCTGTGCATGGTCACTGGATTAGTGCATCTGGCATTTATTATGTGTGTGTGAGACGCACCTGTCCTGAATAGCTTTATTCTAACAGTTCGAGTTAACGGCAAAATGGATCGTCAAAAGTTTTACTCTGCTGAAGGGGGTTTGATAGAGATTGTTTAAAGCGATAAGGAGAATATTTTGAAGGAGAAGTGATATGAAGATGACGTGAATAAAGACTAACTTACTGTATTTTCTAATGGTGAGTTGCCTGTATTATATGACTGTCGTATACGTTTCAGTTCATCTGTTTGATTTTATTAGAAAAATGTGAAACAGAAGAACAAAATTATGTTATTCTTGAAAATCGGATATCATTATTAGTTAGGTGTATGTATATCTATACAGATATATTATGGTATATAGGCTACAGTGTTTCAATAATGTTTGGCATTACCATATCTTTGGCATTCATCTGAATGGCTGCTGTTAGCTGAGCCATTTCTAATATTACTATCTGTATATGATGGTCATCAGAGTAAATTGTGTTTGTTACTCAAGGGGGGGAAATACAACTTTATTTAGAATTATTTACAATAGAATCCTAATTCTGTATTTTTGTTTTGTCTGGCACAAACGAACAGCCATGTAGCTGAATCTCTGATGTGGAGTGGGTTTCAAGCACCAGCCAACAGCAAACTCATTGGAAAAGATGTTCAAGCACTGTCAGTAAGTGAGTGGGCAAAAAACTCTTGTAAGACTTTTTTGCTGCATATCCACTGGACTCATTTAACACAATGTACTTTTTTCTGCTCAAATAAACCACTCATACTATGTTTCTGTTCATTATTTACAATTAGAAAAAAGAAGCTAACCTTCAGTACATGTGGTCATTAGACTGCTTTTCCACAAACAAGGAGAGGAAGAAAAATATGTTATTTTGCATGATATTGCCGTCAAATTCAAAGCATATAATTGGGAGTGTCAGGTGTCTGTTCTGTGTTTCCCTTGTCATGTGATTCCTTTGTTCTGTTTCCCGCTGTTTCTCATGTTCATTATTTTCACCTGTGTTCCTCCCCTGTGTCTTATCAGTTCATCATGTCCCCCGTGTATTTATACCCCTCTGTTTGGTTCAGTCTTGGTTCGGTATTGTATTGTTAGCATGTCATACTGAGTGTCCTTCCATGTCGTCTTCCCCTGATTCCTGTATGTTGATGTACCAGTGTCTGACCAGGTGCGTGAGCCGGCAACATCGCCGAAAGGGAACCTCAGCGAGGATGTCGAGAGTCCCGCCTACCCCCCCCTCTACAGATGGGCAACTGCTGGACACTGGGAAGTTGCTCACGGATTCTGGAGCGAAGGCAAGCCCCTTCCGCTGTTTCCGCACAGCAATGATGTATCTCCGCGTCAACTGTTTCCACACAGTTTTTTAACTCTTGTGTTCCCTGATGTCCCTATCTCCAGAGTCATGAGTAGCTTCCCACGGTCTCCAAGGACTGCAGCCAGTCAGTCAGCTCCAGCACTGCTGCAGTCAGCCAGCCCCCAAATTCGCCCAGAAATGGAGCTTGCTTTTGGGTTCTGCCTGCCAGCGTCGCCCTCTGGAGGGTGTCACACAGCGTCAGCTCCTCGAGCCTCCGAGCTGCGGACTCCACCTCGGCCCTTCGACCCTAGGGCTCCGCATTGGCTCACTCCTCCCTCGTCTCTGTCGTGGGCCATCAGCCCACCCTCTCCGCCAGGCTCCCTCGTCCCTCCGGCTCCACCTTGGTCAGTCGTCGCCCTTCCTACACCTCTGGACTCCACTCCTTTGGGCTGCGCCTCGTCGCACCATCCTACTGGCTGCGTTGAGCTCCTCCTTCCCTCCAGGAAGGAGGAGCCTTGGTCCTCTGTCGCTCTGGCTCTGCCACGGGCTTCCGGAACCCCGCCATCGCCTTGCTCGGGTGAGCTGTCTGCTCCACCCCGGCCCTCAGGGGGCCTTGGCGTCACCTTCACCCTACGGCTCTCCGTCTCCTCATCAGCAACATCTCCCTCAGTCGGCCCCCTGGAGTCGGCAGCTACTCCTCCTCCATGGTCCCTCCTTTCCTCGACTCTGCCCTGAGCCGTCCTTCTGGCTGTGTCCTGGGTCTTCCTGCTCCTGCTACCTCACCCCCTAATACTCCTCCATGGCACCCTCCCCTTCCACCCTCCCTTATATTATATTCTTGTTGTTGTGTTGAAGGCGCGAGGACTGTCAGGTGTCTGTTTCCCTTGTCATGGGATTCCTTTGTTCTGTTTCCCGCCGTTTCCCATGTTCATTATATTCACCTGTGTTCCTCCCCTGTGTATCATTAGTCTAATTATGTTCGTTGTGTATTTACACCCCTTAGTTTATTTCCTTTGTTGTCCGGTATTGTATTGTCAGCATGTCATTCTGAGTGTCCTCCCATGTCGTCTTCTCCTGATTCCTGTATGTTGATGTTCCAGTGTTTGCCGTGAGTGTTTGTTAATAAATTTTATTGATAATCCCGTGTTTTGTACTTTTTGTGGACAGTCGAGCGTGACAGGGAGATGTGTGGCTTTTGACCTATTACTTTTCTGTATTGCTCCAGGACTAATTTCATATTTTTGTAAATAAAATGTTTAGTGCGACGCAATTTATTTTACATTACTTAAGCATCTATAACTTTTTTTTTTCATTTTGAGCATTATAAACTCAAGATGATGGATAGTAAAGCCCAAAGTGTCTTCTTTCCAAAGATACATGAATTATTCCCAAATTATTCAGCCACTGTTTTTTTTTTGAGTAGGTCATTTTTGAGAAAGTGCCTCTGACAGTGAGGGATAGAAGGACACCGAATTAGTCTCTGAAACATTTTGCAGAAATATAGTTTTGCATGCTATCTTCATCAAATTGGAAATATTTGGCTTTCAATACATATTTTTTCTACACTAAAATCTTTTTTTTTTGACTTACATTAAAAAAAAAGAGTGTCAAGTGGTTCCACGTAACTGTGTTGAGTAGTTTCTACAAGTAACAATATAGTTGAAGGAACTAAGGAAATTCAGGTAAAGTTGACTAAATATTTCTTTGTACATACAACCCATTCAGATGTGTCATTACTGCATTTTAGTTATATGTATATTTTACTTAGTAATGTTATATTAGAATTACGAACTTTCAGTATGTAAGGTGAACACTTTTTTTATTCAATTTTAAAGTATGTGCTCTACAAGTGTAAAACTTAAATAATCAAACATATTTTTAGAAACAAAATGAATTTATTTTCTTTGCAAGGTTTTGCAACATACAACTGCTAAAACCCATAAAACAATTTCAATTTCACAGGTCCTTTGAAACAAATACATGAAAACATATGTTTTACAGTAAACATTCTTTACAAGGTCTTTTAAAGTGCAGCTGGATTCAAGAAGTTGAAATAATCTTACTTAGAAAGATTAAACACATGGAATGTTAAAATACTGCTAAACTCCATTTCTGATCTTTACAATAAATAATAAGAGTAACATTCAAACTGCCCTCTATTTTTGTAAACATCCACAAACAGTTCAAATAACAGTTTGAAGAAGAAAAAAATGTAAAAACAACATTTTGGTCAATAGTGAACATTCTTACAATGTGCTACTTCCTTCAAATATTGTAAGAATTATACGAGCAAAAGAAAATTTGTAAGAACATTTTTTTTCAAGACAGGCAGCCTGTCACGAAATGCTACAATGTTTAATTGCTGATATTTAAAAATGTTTAAGCTATTGTCAAAGAATACAGCTGCCCTCTATTTATGAAAACCACCACAAAAATAACAGTTAGTTTAAAAAAGACAAAAAAAAAAAAGAAAAGAATTTTTACTATTGACCAAAATGTTATTTTATTATGTGCAACTGCCTTCAAATATTGTAATAAATTTTACTTAGAAAAAGTAAAAGGAAAGTTTAAGGCCATGTCCCAAACTGCTACAGTGCTCAGTTTTTGATATCTGAAATTGTTTGAGCCATTGGAAAAAAAAAAAAAAGATTAAAACTGACCTCTAATCTTTCTAAATAACCAAACAATTTTAACCAGTTAAAGTTGCAGAACTCCACTTAAAATGTTGGTGCCACCAACAAATATAACATTAAAACTGGCCCCTAATTTATTTTTAAAACCAGAAACAATTTAAATGTCACAAAAAAGCTTCTTCTTCTATTTCTTTCATTTGTCCAGAATGATGTACTGATTTAGCCAACAAGTTTGTTCTCGAGAACTTGTATTTTGTGTGACAGTGTATGTGCATTAAGTCCCAGCAACACTTTCTGGAAAAACTCAAAAGTGTATTTCAGGTCTGAAGGATAACTGAGATTCAAGCTGTATATGACTCCCAAAAAAAGAGCACAAGCCTTGGTGACATCGCCAAGGTTCTGAAGCACTTTCACTGCCTCAACCATCAGTCCAACATCTGATGGTGGGTCACATGCTTCTGCATCTTCAGGTCTGACAATGTAGATTCCAATGACAGTATTGGCCATGTCTCTCTCAAAGACTGTGTCTTACAAAACACAAAAACAGTAACACTGTTCAGTCAGTTTAATTCCATAAAAAATACAGGTTGGAATTTTCTATCAACTGTCCATTCCTTAATCTTTCACATCACGGACCTGCAGTGACTTACAAAACTACTTTACTGTGTTTGTTAGGGTGGTCAAAAGTACAGGCTTCTGTACAGAATTTAAAAAATGTGAAGAACCAGCATTCTTCATAAATACAGATAATAAACCTCGTCGATGGTAGCAATCAGTTTCCAAATTTTACACCCTGCAATTCCTCCTTTATTACGGTAGATGCTGGCCAGCTTGCTGGTGTAACCATGCAGTTTTGACATAATTGTTTGAATTAGTGGGACAGTAGTGTAGATCTGTAGATTTAAGACACAAGATTATAGTAAGGATAGCTTTCATGTTTAAAAATATATTCATATTCATTGACATCTGAACACAAAAGCATTTAGGCTAACTGTGCATGGACATGAAAAAAGCACAATTCGAATTGAATTAGGTAAATGAATTACTATTTGTTTCACCATTAAAAACTATTAAATAAACAAATACTTTAACATTATATTTACCTCATTTTTACAAAACAGAGCTGGCCATGTGCTTTTGAAGTCAACAATGAAGGGCATCTCTTCAATCAATTCATGTCAAAAGTTTTTTCCATTTTGTTTTTAATAATTTGATGAATTTGATGGTTGTCCCTTTTTTGAATCTCAGACAGCAATGCCAGTTGCTCTTCCTCTAGGCTTTGTGTTCTCTCCAGCTGGATAATCAGGGGAAAAATTGACTTCAGCCTTCTTTGGCTTTTTGGCTTGGTTTGGATTTGTAGTTTCCCCATGTTTGTGTTTTAAAGAATTTATCTTTACTTCAGAACAGCCAGCTGCTCGCAGTGTACGCTGACAGTTCGCCATCTTCCACTGTAGACTGATTTTCCAACCATAGAACCCACCAACTGATCCCTTTTCCTGTAGGCATGGATGCTTTGTAATCAGCGCTTTCGCAACCTCTTTGTATTCTTCAATCCTAGGGTACACTTTGTACTTCACTACTTCTGCAGCCAAGAATTTCATAATTTCTGATTTTCGTTTGGGTTTTAAGTGTATGTTAAGTAAAGTACCGTAATTCAAGAACTCTTCATGGGCTTTCTGCAGTCACAGCTCTACATCATAAGGAAACGTAGGGATCAGAAATTTAGTTGGCCAGGTTTCACTCCTCAGCTTTGTGGATGAAGACAGCTCAGAAGTTGAGGCAGAAGTATTATCTGATTTTGCTGGAGAAACTGGCAGGCAAGATGGTGACGAAGATTAAGTTGATGAGCGTATATCAGTGTCAGCAGAAGAAAGAGAACAAGCATCATATGCACTTTGTGCTATGACTTTAACTGTTCCTTTGTCCTGGAGATTCACAGTTGAGGAAAGATTCAAGAAATGACCAAAGTCCATATCAAGATACTACAGCCAGAAATCTCCAGTGACACCACATTGTTTCACGATCTCTTCAAAAGATTTGGGTATTCCAGATGGCAGCGTCAATTTAAATGAAATCACTGTCTCCTAAAACAATTTTGAACTTTGCTGGATCATTCATTTTCTCTGTTTGATCAATCACTCTGAAAGAGAAAAAAGAAAACTGGTCAAGCAAGCGTGTATGTACCTTTTCAAGGTAACCATACGGATAGCACCAACTTTATAATCACAGAGAGGATAACGGTCTGCCAATTCACCCAGCTCTATAAATGAAACATCCCTTGGATGTGGATCCAATTCAAAGGATCGATAGTGCTCATTATACAAAGAACCTAACTGTATTGCTATAAAAGCAATTCCATCTTTCAAAACACAAATCTGCACTATTTCTGCAAATTCAGGCAACCCACTAATTGTTTCATGCACAATGATCATGCCCTTTGTGTACTTTATGCCATCAGAAAATACTGTCCGAGCTAAATTAATAGCAGAAGTGTTCGGGTATCTTTGGTTAAAAGTGTAAGCAATGTCTTCATGGAGAACATTGACAGGGACAGTTGAAATGCGTGTAACATTGTTTTATTTTGGCTAGAATAAAAGTAGGGATTTTTTAAACCATTTCAAGGTCAATATTATTAGCTGGGTCAGCATTTCTTTGTGGAATATGAATGTTCTCCCTGTGTTTGCATGGGTTTCCTCCGGGTGCTCCGGTTTCGAGAAGGGTCTGGATACAGACACGATGCAATCTCAGATCGGTGCAATCTCAGCCACGCATGCGCATTCAGAGTGATGCAGTGTCAGCTGGACATGCGCAATCAGACAGCACTCAGCCGCACATTTCTGGTTCCACTGCGCATCCTAATTCAGTGATTACGCTCTCCATGAGACAGATGCTTCAAGTGCACGCAAACGTCACTCGTACTGTAAGTATATTTATTCCATTCACAATGTTATTAAATGTGTTGTTTTTAATTATTGGATGAATGTTATTAAGAATGATCCTGATATGTGTCTGATATATCCTGGGATGTCATCCTTGTGTTTTGAGTTAACATGAATTTACCATGAACAACACATCTGTCAAGCGTTAATTAATCTTTGTTAATGTTAACTAAACATATGTTAATGCATTAGTTAATAAGTGTAAGTTGAATAACTTTGTTTAGCGTAATATTTGTTCATGTTAACTTACTCAATGTTGTATTGTATCTCTTTAAATTAGCAGCTTACTGTAAAAGCTAATGTTTACTTAGACATAGTCTAATGTATTTGTTAACTGATTAGATGACATGACTAAACAACGAACAACACATTTATTCAGAAATGCTAAATCTTTGTTAACATAAACATGTGTTTCTTAATGCAGTTGCATTACATTACATAACAGGAAGAACATTGCCAGATTTTAAAACATAAAAAGTAAGCAAAAATAGAAAAAAATTAAAAAGTACAGGAACTTTGTGAAATTCATATCAATAAAGAATTTACAAATGTTAGTAACAGATAATGTTGGAGTGGTGTACACAAAATAAGATTTCTGAATCCCTTAACAGTTGGTTTGCTACTGATAAACCATGCTAGTAAAGAGTTTACAAATGTTAGTAACACATTATATTAATGTTAAAGTAGTGTACAATTTACTAAAAGATTCCTAATTCCCTTAACTAATGCTTTGTTAGTGATAAATCATGTTAAAGAGTCCACAAACGTGAATAACATGTAAGTTGAACATTGTATAGCACTGAATCTAAGTCATTGTTTGTTATTTGTTCATGTTAACTAATACATTAACATATTACAATATTAATAAGTTTAGATTAACCAAGATTCAGTATTACTGAATAAATGTGTTGTTTATTGTTTGGTCATGTCATCGAACCCACAAACAAGTACATAAATCTATGTGTAAGAAAACATTAATTAAGCTGTTAATATAAAGGGATACATTAAAATATCCCTTTAAGAGTATTATAACATTAAAAAAAAAGCTTCTGTAAAAATCAGTGTTCACCATTAGTTCATGGTAAATCCAAATATGTTTCTAAATATTTATCTGATGTAACAAGTTTTTGATAATTTGGTATCTTAATTTATTTGTTTAGGCGATAAGGAAAAACATGAATATTTCACTGGCTCTATTTTGGGGTGTTACTTTGAAAAGTAACAGGGCAGTTTGCAGGTGACCTGCTCTATATAATTTGTTTAGGTGTTACTTAAAATTATTTTATATATGAATCTTTAGAGGAACTGTTGTAAAGTCATTTGAATGTAAAGGACAACAATACATACATGGACACGAGATATGTGGAATACAAATATTATATGCATCAGAACAATTTTTTACATCTGTCTCTTCAATTTATCCTTACAGATACAGTCTTGGCAGGTGTAAAACATCTGCATTGACTCCTCAGATGTCCACATCTGCACTGACATCACATCTGCATTGACTCCTCATATGTCCACATCTGCA
>CAIGQW010000415.1:3737419-3780074 GCA_903798125.1 Danio choprae | reverse complement strand
TATATATGAATATACACATAAAGAGAGAGAGAGAGAGGCTTAGTTAAACAACACAGAGAGTGTGTCTCTGTGTATGACTTCAATTTGCACCCCATACACGTGCATCTAAAGAGTCAATTTTGAATTAGTGTATAAAATGTATCCGCCAATCCTTTGTACCTGTTGAGGGTTTGTCAGTGGGACATGACATTGGTAAATACAAGATGGAGCAATTGCTCTGTGGATTGTTGAATGAATAGATGATCACAAAATAGATTAGAATGCCATAAAAAATGGATCACAATGCACAATGAAATTTGTCATATCTACAATATATTACAGTATATGCTGCAATAAAGGTACAAAATGTATCATTGTTGAAATATTAAGGGAATCATCTTTTCATTTTTATGTGTTATCTAATATTTTCATTTAAACAGAACCTGTTTTACATTACAAGTAATGTAAACAAATACTATAATCGTATATACTGTAAAAAGGTGTTTGAGCTCAGATTATAGACCCTTTTCACATGACGTCATGGGAAGTCCGGTTTAACTCAACGCAGTGCATCTTCCACCTACACAGCACTACTGATAGAGAATTCTCCCAGTCACCTGTAAAATTGCTACAGATGCAGTTAGATGATGACTACAGTTGTTTTCTGTATTTGCATTCAAGGCTAGACATCTGGTATCTCAGACAAACTTATTGATCAGCAAGATTTCTGCTTGCCGAAAATGGGACTTTAAATGAAGTTATAATGATTTGGGTTGCTTTCATCACTGCAGGTGAAGTTGCTATGTGCTTGTCAGAATTTGTCAAATACAGATTTCAGATGTTTACATGAATTCTGCATATTTTTTATGTCAAAATTAATGATTGAAGACCTTTTTGGGTTCTGATAAGTGCATAAGTATTAAGTTAAATTTAATAAGTATTCAGTTAAATTCAAAATTGTATTTATATAGCTCTTTTTACAATGTAGATTGTGTCAAAGCAGCTTAACATAGTTCTAGTGAAGTCCAGATTTCAGAGTTGAAGTTCAGCTCAGTTCAGTTCAGTGTGGTTTAAATTTTACTGCGGAAAGTTCAAACACTTAAGAGCAAATCCACCAAAGCACAGTTCCACAAGTCCCGATCTGAGCAAGCCAGTGGCAACAGTGGCGAGGAAAAAAAAACTTCACCAATTGACGAAGTGAAGGGAAAAAAAAAAACCTAGAGAGAAACTAGGCTCTATTGGGCATGACCATTATTCTTCTGGTCAAACTTCCTGTGTGGAGCTGCAGTCTAGGCACCGGAGGCTGGAGAAGCTGAACGTCCATCGTGGAAAAGCTGCAGGTATGGGTAGGGCATCGGCGGGAGGTCAGGCTGGCCCACAGGATCAATGCGTGGACTCGTTTGTCACTGTGGACTTTCAGGAATCAGTCTCATGCACATCATTCCTCCATGACCCCCACAGCATCAGCTTGGGATACGGCCTGGTCCAGGATACCTTGAGATCATCTCTTCACAGGTCTTGGATCGCATCAATGGGAATAGTCATAGGCATAGTCTGTAGGAACCTCGGGATGATCAGGTGTAAATAGAGAATAAAGAAAATAATTAGCGTAACTGCTGTTTATAGTGTATTTAAACGAGATGCAAAAATTGATTGTTATAGATGAAAATAGCAGTTATATAAACAAACATAGAAACAAACATGTAAAGCATATGAGAGTTTCTAACATAATGTCTGGTGCATTAAGACAGGAGGAGTGTGTTCTACGGGTGGTTGTCAAGCCAGCTCACCTGTGTGGAGCACACTCATGCATCATACCATTATGCAATGCATTGAGTGTATGCTTTACTAAAAATATAGGTCTTTAATCTAGTTTTAAACTGCACGAGTGTGTTTGAGCCTCGGACATTATCAGGAAGGCAATTCCAGAGGCCTAGGCCTAGGCTATTCTTTAGGAGCTATAAATGAGAAGGCTCGACCTCCTTTACTCGACTTTGCTATGCTAGGTACTACCAGAAGCCCTGAATTTTGAGATCTTAAAGAGCGGGTTGGATTGTAATGAGACAGAAAGTTGGTTAAATAAACAGGAGCTAGATAGTGTCAGTAGAAAGTGGAATTAATGTATATACCCTGCAAAAAAGCAAAGCAAACAAACAAATAAAAAATAAATCTAAGACTTAATTTCCCCTTAATTCAGTATTAGATTATGAAATTATTTGTAACATTAATTAAAAGGTAGTACAGATTTCAAATTAAAACCACCAACGGAAAAAAGAACCAAGCATGTTAGAATGGATCAGAGAATAATTA
Source organism: Danio choprae (assembly GCA_903798125.1). Taxonomy (NCBI): domain Eukaryota; kingdom Metazoa; phylum Chordata; class Actinopteri; order Cypriniformes; family Danionidae; genus Danio; species Danio choprae. Next base: position 3,777,785 of record CAIGQW010000415.1, on the reverse strand, counting down.
TTCATTCATCCATTTTCCTTCGGCTTAGTCCCTTTATTCATCAGGATTCGCCACAGCAGAATGAACCGTCAACTTATCCAGCATATGTGAACACAGGGAGAGCATGCAAACTCCACAGAGAAATGCCAACTGACCCAGCCGGGACTCGAACCACCGACCTTCTTGCTGTGAGGTGAGAGTGCTACCCACTGAGCCACTGTGTCACCCAGAGAATAATTAATGAAACTGATTTTATTTATGTTGCTGGAAGAGCATCTGCTGCATATAACATATGTCAGAGTAATTGGCAATTCATTCCAGTGTGGAGACCCCTGATAAATCAGGGACTAGCCCAAAGTATAGTGAGTGCGTGATTACATTTATAGACAACATACTTACCAGATAATATCAGAAGATTTAATAAATAATTTTGCTCATTTAGGAACATTTACATAAAATAGATTAAAAAATAAATAAATAAATAAAACATATATATATATATATTCATAGTAGCATGAAAGTAAAACATAAATTCATTATTGAGGAAATAAACTGAATTCATAAGTGAAAAGGTTGTTAATATATACTTTACTTAATAAGCAATAGCTTACTCCTATACTTAATAACTTGAGGAAACAATCATTTTCAAACTCAGAAAGCAGTTCAGTATTGACAGAGAACATTTGGACACAAGCCCAATAGTTTAATACTCTTAAATCACAATGTACAATGTTCATATTTTCAGTTTGTTGTAAATTTTCCCAAGAAGTATCACGTTAAAGGGGTGGCACGGTGGCTCAGTGGTTAGCACTGTCATCTCACAGTAAGAAGGTCGCTAGTTCAAGTCCCGACTGGGTCAGTTGGTCTGTGTGGTGTTTGCATGTTCTCCCTGTGTTTGTGTGGGTTTCCTCTGGGTGCTCCAATTTCCACCACAGTCCAAAGACATGCAGTATAGGTGAATTTAATTAACTAAATTGGTCGTAGTGTGGGCCTTACGGTGGCGCAGTGTATAGCACGTTCGCCTCACAGCAAGAAGGTCGCTGATTCGAGCCTCGGCTGGGTCAGTTGGCGTTTCTGTGTGGAGTTTGCATGTTCTCCCCGTGTTGGCGTGGGTTTCCTCCGGGTGCTCCGGTTTTCCCCACAAGTTCAAAGACATGCGGTACAGGTGAATTGGGTAGGCTAAATTGTCCGTAGTGTATGAGTGTGAATGGGTGTGTATGGATGTTTCCCAGAGATGGGTTGCAGCTGGAAGGGCATCCGCTGCGTAAAACATATGCTGTATAAGTTGGCGTTCATTCCGCTGTGGCGACCCCAGATTAATAAAGGGACTTAGCCAAAATGAAAATGAATGAATGAATGAATGGTCGTAGTGTATGTATGTGAATGTGAGGGTGTATGGGTGTTTCACAGTACTGTGTTGCAGTTGGAAGGGCATCCGCTATGTAAAACATATGTTGGATAAGTTGGTGGTTCATTCTGCTGTGGCGACCTCTGATGAATAAAGGGACTAAGCTGAAGGAAAATGAATGAATATATATCCCATTAAAATAGTAAAACAGAACTACCAATATACTGTGGGGAAAGTAAGAAGTTAAGTGACATCACTGTAATTGATTAATTGATATTTTGAGTGGGAGATACTGTATAGTGTATAGGCATGCAATCAGGAAAAGTTACTTAGTCCCTTTATTCATCAGGGGTCGCCACAGTGGAATGAACCACCAACTTATCCAGCATATGTTTTACTCAGCGTATGCCCTTCCAGCTGCAAACCTCAAACAAAGGTCACCAAAAATGTTACCTATTCTCCTAAACTTTTTTTTACACTGAATGTGTTACCAAAATACCTTCAAAAGGATTGACCACAAATGCTTTACATAGGGATACATTCTGCATGATTTACAGCCCAGCCAGAAAGAGAGAAATAAAAAAAATACAATTGATCCTATCTGATCTGTATCTATAAAATATTTGAAAAGGATGTCATGCACTTTTAAACGTTTCTGTGCATTTTGAAATCAGTCGATTGATATTGCACCCCCCTGAAACCAGACATGTGTATCTGTTCCTGTTCCAGCAATTAAGGAAACAAACCCTGAGTTCAATTAAATTAGTTTGTAGCTCTGTTTAAACTCTGCATTTTCCTCACAAAAGCTAATCAACATTTCTGACATGTCAAAAAAAATCACCTGACCAATGTTGTCGATCAGTAGAGATTGGGAGAGAAAACAATTACACACCAGCTTGACCAGGTTGGGAGGCAAGCTACTGTAAATCAGATTTACTGGATCAGCAAACCACCTGTCTTTTTTAATACCCTGCTTTAAAAGCTTGAAAGAGTACTTGAAATTGAGTGTTACTAATATTATAACAACCTAAGATGAATACCATTATTGTAATGATTGAGATTTCATGTTTCATGTCTTTTTTTTGTTCATGTCTTAATTTCCTCACTTTCAGGCAGCAAAGCTTTATGCCATTACAAAACAGATTAAATGCTGAAACTTTCAGCAAAAATCTGTATAGAAAATAGTATAAAAACACCTAATATATATATATATATATATATACACACATGTCATATATGTATGACCCCATGAGACACTTTCAAAGTGTTGAAATTAACTGTGTTTTGGGCCCCCATATTTTGCTGTGTAAGATTTTGATTTCTCTTCACTTAAGGTGAGTGTATAAATCTCTTCTTTTGGCACATCAATAACAAATGTATTTAAAGGTATATTCTAATAATAATAATATAAATATAAATATGTTATAATTCAGGGCAGCATGGTGGCGCAGTGGGTAGCTCTCTCGCCTCACAGCAAGAAGGTCGCTGGTTCAAAAATCAGCTGGATCTGTTGGCATTTCTGTGTGGAGTTTGCATGTTCTCCCCATGTTAGCGTGGGTTTCCTCCGTGTGCTCCGGTTTCCCCCACAAGTCCAAAGACATCAAAGTCAGTGATGTGCCAAAGCTTCCAGTATAAAATCTATGGTTTATTGTGAAGAGGAAGATGGGATATGGCAGACCCAACAAATGCTCGACTCCATCTCATGCTGCATTGCTGCAATAATTAAGGCAAAAGGAGCCTTAACTAAGTATTGAGTGCTGTGCATGTTCATAGTTTTTATGTTCATACTTTTCGGTTGGCCAGATTTCTATAAATCCTTTGTATTGGTCTTAAGTTATATTAAAATTTTCTGAGATACTGAATTTGGTGTTTTCATTAGTTGTCATTAAAATCATCAAAAATAAAGGAAATAAACACCTGAAATATATCACTCTGTGTGGAATAAATGTATACATTATACAGGTTTCACTTCTTGAATGGAATTAGTGAAATAAATCAACTTTTTGAATATATTCTAATTATACGACCAGCACCTGTATTTTAAACATGTAGGGGAATGTAGAGAGATTGTTGGAAGGCCAGTTATGAGCCCATTAAGATGGGCTGCAGGCAATTTGTAGGTCAGTCTTTACACTGAAAATTCAACCACCGTGGCATCAGAGGATTGTCACTAAGAACATAATTCAACCTGCAGAAAGAAAGATGAGATGGCTGTAACATGGTGTACCTGAGCTGCATGTTGCCTTGGTAAAAATATCTAATGATATAAAACCCAAAACTTATCAGAGTCATTACTGATGATATCAGTAGCAGCTTTTAATGTTTCAAGAGACAGTGGATTGTTTATAAAATCGAAATTTATTATATTACCAAACCCTAAACTACTCAATGTCTCTGTGCATTTTCAGCTGAATTTTAACAACAAACAAACCCCTGGCACATATTAAAAGCCTTTTTTAGTTTACAGCCTTAAATTAGGTTTTTTGAGTGGAGTATCTTCACAAATATGTGTATTTCTTTAGAAAGTGCTTTTTCCATCATGGTGTCATGACCAGGTAGACGTAAAAGCCTGCAGACCTGGCATCTGAGAAACTGAGTTCAGGTGCAAATACTGAGTAAATCGTGCTACACAGGCAGTCTTTGTTTAAGCCTTAACTCCTGAATTAACAAACATTTGTGAATGAACAGCCATGTGTTTTTCTGTGAGAAATGTATTTTTCTATGTGCTTTTTATAAAGATTTATTTCTTATGTCACCAAAAGCCCACGGTCACTGTAGGGAAATGTTAGGCCATCTGTGAGAATCTGCCAGGCTAATTTGTTTGGTGTGTTCCACACGTCGCCTCTTGTGGTCTCATGTCAGTAGGAGTTCACCTGATTCAGCAAATAGAATCTGTATTGTGGCCATCGATGAGAGTGTGTGCTCTGATTGGCTGTTCAGCTGTGAATAACAAAAAGTGCAGGTATCGAAGGACGGAAACTTAACCAATAAAACCAAGCAAATGAAAAGTCAGCTGTCATTTTGTAGCATTTCTCAAAGATTTGCAAAATATATGGATTGTCAGATTATCATACATATTTACAAGACTGAATCCTCATGTGGTGATCAACCAAGTACTGTAAAATATGCCGCTAGTTATTTGACGTCGTCTATGTGAGGCACATATGTGCTGATAATGATCAGGGCCTGTAGGCTAAGATGTGTGTACATCAGTGGTCTACTACTGTCACAACTTTAGTGTAGTTTGTTTGTTTAGTTTGAATGTCTCAAATTTGGCTTTGGTCACATGGTCAAGGGAGAGATACAAAAAGATTGTAACTGTGGCTATTTCTTCATCGGGCTTTTTCCTGGGGCCCTGCCCTTTTCTTGCTCTGTCTGCCTGTTCTGCAAAATCAAAGAACACTGGTAGTGGCACTGTCATGATTTTATCATCTTTTATACGACAAAGCTGCTAAATTAATTGTATTAACAACTTGCAAAAATGTAATTGTAATCAGATTTCTTAAATGCTGTTATTTTCTAACCACTTTTTTATTATTAAGAACAATGAGCAACAATAAGCAACACATACTTACATATTCATCTAACTGCTGCTCACAGTAGAGTGGGTGGAATAGAGATGTAACAGTATACAGCAGCAAAACTATTTTAACTTCTTTTTAACTCCTAAATAAAGAATGGAAAACAACTTCACAGTAAGCATTGGAGACTTTAGTAGTCAAGTGTCATACTGAATCAGAGTAGAATTAGAAACATTCATTCATTCATTTTACTTCGGCTTAGTCCCTTTATTCATCAGGGGTCGCCACATTGGAATAAACCGCCAACTTATCCAGCATATGTTTTACACAGCGGATGCCCTTCCAGCTGCAACCCAGTACTGGGAAACATCCATACACACTTATACACTACGGCCAATTTAGTTCATTCAATTCACCTATACCACATGTCTTTGGACTGTGGGAGAAACCGGAGCACCCAGAGGAAACCCACGTAAACACGGGGAGAACTCCACACAGGAATCCCAACTGACCCAGCTGGGACTTGAAATAGCGACCTTCTTGCTGTGAGGTAACAGTGCTAACCACTGAGCCACCGTGTCACCCAGAATTAGAAACATTAAAACAATATTATTTTACAACATGAGCACTTTGTGGTAAAACTTTCTCAGGAAGTCTTTGATCATGTGTGGAAGTCTAATATGCCAGGATGAGATACTTCTATAGCAATTCATTGCTTATGAGAACATATGTTGATAGAGGTATAATAACAAACTGCACTGCATCTAAATGAAGGGCTCATATACGTTTTTTTCAGTGCAGGTGACAAGGTCAGGTGATTGCAAAGCAGATACTTTAAAGCACCCCTGATACCCGAGGTGGATCAATCACGGTAATTTGTGTGCAGAGAAGTGTGATAATGTTTGAAGAAACCATTATGAGTGGAAGATTAAAGAACATCCCTATTCACCACTGCCTCCTGCTTCTAATGTGACTTGGGCTAAACACTCTCTGGAGACACACCACAGATAGGAAACTATTACCTTATACTTGGGTGAAATGGGAGAATGGATGAGACACAAGAAGAAGTTTAATGATAATAACCCAGATATAAATTTCAGCACATAAATAAAAATAAAGATTTAATGTCTGACACCAAAATCATAGAGGTTCCATTCTAACCTGAAATTGGATCTTTTATATGACACTATAAGCGTCCAATTTATTGGTTATGCACATTATAGATGGCTTTCTTAAGTATCACAAGATGAGCTCACCCTCTGTACAGATGTATCTGCTTCATTTAAAAATCTTATAGCAAACACACAATGACTCATTCAGTTGGCTGGTGTTTTGTGTACCAGGCTTGGCAGGTGGCTTATGTTTGATAAGCTTTGCTATTCGAATACAAATGAGCAGATTTAGGGGTCCATGGAAGATGATCTTGGACTGTGACTGTGAAATGCTTGATGCATTTGGTACATCTTCGAAGAGACATTATGTCACAAATTTGATATGTTATGCTCGTGAATAAAAAAAAAAAACTTATTTCCAAAACTTTGTTCTGTTATTACATAACCACACATTTCCGCTTCATTTCATCTCACAATTCAATCAATTCTACACTGTAATGTTGCTGATGGGTGTTGTTTAAATGCTAGGTTTCTCTAATTCTAATTATCAAGCTAGCATGAACAAAACTTGGCAGTTTCATATGATCTAATTAGATGAACTTCAATGGGAGCAAAAAAAATCTTACATTGTGTAAAACATTTTTAACATGCTCAATTGACAAAGTGTAATAATATGTGATGGACATGTTTTCTTTTAAATTTTATTTAAGTACAAGTACTATCACATTGGGCCTCACGGTGGCGCAGTGGATAGCACGTTCGCCTCACAGCTAGAAAGGTCGCTGGTTCGAGCCTCGGCTGGGTCAGTTGGCGTTTCTGTGTGGAGTTTGCATGCTCTCCCCGTGTTGGCGTGGGTTTCCTCCGGGTGCTCCGGTTTCCCCCACAGTCCAAAGACATGCACTATAGGTGAATTGGGTAAGCTAAATTGTCCATAGTGTATGAGTGTGAATGGGTGTGTATGGATGTTTCCCAGAGATGGGTTGCGGCTGAAAGGGCATCCGCTGCGTAAAACATATGCTGGATAAGTTGGCGGTTCATTCCGCTGTGGCGACCCCAGATTAATAAAGGGACTAAGCCGAAATGAAAATGAATGAATGAATACTATCACATTGCTCAAACAAAACTGAATTGAATTGAAAATAAAGTCTAAGTGTAAAAAATACTTAGATACAACTTACTTTTCTCAAAAACAGTACTTTGATAACAATTTTTGCTTAAGTGATGTGAGCCTTGTCAAGTTTGACTTTTACCCAAACTCTTGCTATTAAGCCATTCAAGTGCGCACACACATTTTTTGAGTGAGGAGTAAGAACACACGATGTGACCAGGAATTAAACCAACTAACTAACTATTAGGCCACAGCTGCACCCTTTACTGATAATTACCAGTATGCATTGAAACAAATCAGAGAACCACATTTTTTTTTCTTTATTCTTTTACTGCCATTGACAAGTTTTTATGGTAATCCTTGTTTTAGCTATATTATATATAGGGTGTGTATGTCCTGAATGAGGTACATGACATCCCATGCTCCGGTGAGTGAAATCTGAAAAAGAGAAGGCAAGGCAAGGCAAGGCAAGTTTATTTATATAGCACATTTCATATACAGTGGTAATTCAAAGTGCTTTACATAAACAGGAATAAAAGAGACAAGTATAAAAAAAATAAAATAAAAATAAAATAATAATAATAATATGAAAACAGATAAAAGAAGATTTAATTTCCTTAGAACAGGTTATAAAAGAATGAAAAAGAAAGACATAATAGTGCAATCTGTCGGACGTAGCACAGTGCTCATTCAGTAAAGGCACAGCTAAACAGATATGTTTTAAGTCTGGATTTGAATGTACCTAACGTTGGAGCACATCTGATCATTTCTGGAAGCTGATTCCAGCAGCGGGGGGCGCAGTAGCTGAAGGCGGATTCACCCTGCTTTGACTGAACTCTTGGAATTTCTAGTTTATATGATCCTAAAGATCTGAGTGATCTGTTAGGTTTGTATTCAGTGAGCATATCTGTAATGTATTGACGTCCTAGGCCATTTAGTGATTTATAGACAAGAAGTAATATTTTGAAATCTATTCTGAATGTAACTGGGAGCCAGTGTAAAGACCTGAGGACAGGTGAGATGTGCTCTGATTTTCTGGTTCTGGTCAGAATCCTGGCAGCAGCGTTCTGGATGAGCTGCAACTGTCTGACTGTCTTTTTGGGAAGGCCAGTGAGGAGGCCGTTACAGTAATCCACCCTGCTGCTGATAAAAGCATGAACAAGTTTCTCTAAGTCCTCACTGGAAACAAAGCATCTAATTCTTGCAATGTTTTTGAGATGATAGTATGCTGATTTAGTTACTGCTTTGACATGACTATTGAAACTCAGATCTGACTCCAGGATCACACCAAGATTCTTGACCTTATTTTTTGTTGTTTGACCCTTAGAGACAAGGTACGCATTCACCTTGAGAACCTCATCTCTGTTCCCAAATGCAATGACTTCAGTTTTCTCTTTGTTTAACTGAAGAAAGTTTTGGCACATCCAACTGTTGATTTCATCAATGCATTGGCAGAGGGTGTCAATGGGGCTGTAGTCATTAGGTAGTAAGGCTAAGTAGATCTGAGTGTCATCAGCATAGCTGTGGTAGGAGATTTGGTTCTTTCTCATTATTTGGCTCAGTGGGAGCATATAAAGGTTAAACAGGAGAGGTGCCAGAATTGAGCCTTGTGGGACTCCACATGTCATGGGTGTCCACCTCGACCTATGGTCGCCTATACTGACATAGTAACCTCTCCCTTCAAGGTAAGATCTGAACCATTTAAGGACCATCCCAGACAGCCCAACCCAGTTTTCCAGCCTATCCAGAAGTATGCTGTGATCGACAGTGTCAAATGCAGCACTGAGATCAAGCAATACCAGCACTGTTAGTTTGCCTGAATCTGTATTTAGGCGGATATCGTTGATTATCTTTATAAGGGCGCTCTCTGTACTGTGATGTGCTCTGAAACCAGATTGAAAATTGTCTAAACATCCCTTGGAGCTTAAGAATGTGTTAACCTGGTTAAAAACCACTTTTTCAATGATTTTGCCAATGAAAGGGAGGTTTGAAATTGGCCTGTAGTTGCTCAATAGGGTGTTATCCAGGTTACTCTTTTTCAAGAGGGGTTTAACAACTGCAGTTTTAAGTGAGTTTGGGAAAGTCCCTGAGAGAAGTGAAGCATTCACCACTTTTAGAAGATCCATTTCTAAACAGTTAAACACCGTTTTGAAGAATGATGTGGGGAGCGTGTCAAGACTGCAGGCTGATGTTTTCAGAATTTGCACAATCTCTTCTAAGATTTTATCATCAATTGCCATGAAATCAGACATACTGTCTGATTTCTTAAGTTGTGGTTGAGGTTGTGTGACGTCGACACAACATGGCTAATTGGATGAGCTGATTGCCTTCCTGATATTATTGATCTTATCAGTAAAGAAATTAGCAAACTCATTGCATTTGCTTTCAGAGAGTAGTTCACTGGGAATCCTACCGAGGGGGTTTGTGAGTCTCTCTACCGTTGTAAAGAGGGTGTGAGCGTTATTTAGGTTGCTGTTTATAAGGTTTGAAAGTAAGATTATGGGTAAAACTTAGTTATACAACCTTGCTTTGTCTTAACATACAAGGGCAAGCCACAGCGAAATGATCTGCTCTACTCAATCTGCAGGAGGTTTAACACACACACACACATATGCATATGCGCATGTGTGTGCATGCATACGCACACATATACACTTGTGTTTGTACAGTATGTGTGTGTGTGTGTGTCTATTATATACTATATATCTTGAAAATGCACAACTTTTTTTTTTTGTAAAATATATATTTTTCATCACACCTACCTGCATTTGATCAACTTGAAGCTGGTTGATCAGATAGGTATGTAAAAATAATGAGTACACAGCCATATTAAAATCGTAAAAACACCATTTTATTTGTATTTGCTAAAATTAAACCTGGATCTAAAACCCTGCAATTTTGAGACCATCCACATCATGAATGATATATATCCATGCGATTATCCATGCTGACCAATATTGACTGACAGCTGCAAAGTAACATGTCTCAGTTATAACACATTCACGAGTTCACCCTTACATATCTTAATAGATAAAGAGAGAGCATATGTTGGCATAGGGGCTCTGAGCTACGAATATTTAGCCTGACCCCTGATGCTAAAATTGGTAACGAAGGTATTCTCTCTGCATCTGAAGGGAGCTACAGCTATTTAGGGTTAGACTGTGATTTCAGATAATCTCAAATAACACAAAAAGAAAAGAAAGAACAATTAGTCAATAAAAACATGAGATGTTTAAGTGGGTGACCTACGGGAATATAAGTTGCAAATAATGAGGAACTGGGGTCAGCAAGGGGTCCACCTCTGGGGCCAGCGTTCTGAATTTCTGAAACATAAACAAGAAAGTGAGACAGCAGTTAGATTTTTTTGTTCCAGGAATGTTTAGCGGTTATAATGAATTGATCACATGCTGCGATCCAGATTAAATGTCTTATAAATAGCACGAGAAGATGGGAGTTGGAACAGCCTTTATTTATGCATTGTGCTGTTGATTCATTATAGAGATACTAGAATTAACAGGTGTAAAATGAAGTGACGTTCCTGAGGGACATTGCCCATGGTAAAATTGAAGTGGATGAGCAAGGGGAGAAAGTTGTCTAGGGAGTCTAGGTTGATGCCCAAAAATTCTATGCAACAAATTGGACCCAACATTTTTTCCATCGCAGACTGGTGATATTTGCTGTTGGGATGGTGTCGGTGGGATATGAGCTCTCTGCCTTGAACTGGAAGGAGGGGATGTGTAAAGCAAAGCGCCGGAAGGTAGCCCGAGAATTGCGGGAGCTGCAGTCCACTCACCCGTCGGTCCCCGTAGTCTCGTGGCTAGCGTTGTCACAAGAGGAACCAGATGACCCCGAAGCCGGGCGTCCGTGCGCCGACCCCCCGGCTGTGCAGGCTAAAGAAGGCAAGTTAATCTCGAAGGCCAGCCTGGTACGCTGTCACCAGACCGCTGGCAGAAAAATCCCTGCCCTTCTAGGTGAGTGTTCAAGTCGGTCAGTGTGTTCCCTCCATCCCCCCCTCCTTGTGGGTGGAGGGAACACACCTATTCGGTTTAACCAAGAGCTAAAACTACAATAAAAAAAAAAGTCTTTTTCAGACTTTTTTTTGTAGTTCCTGCTTTGGGGCACCAACAGCTCTCGGTTAAGCCATTCACATTGTTTGAAGTTTGTTGCAAGAGTCTAATCTGTCTAATTGATAAGGATCCTACCTTTGCCAGCTAACCTCGAGTCCAACCCAGACACCAGGCAGCAGTGGCGGTTTTATGGCTTCCTGACGGGCTACCTGACCTCCGTCTCTAGACACTGTTGGCACATTCTAGACATTCTAGACTCTAGACACATTCGGTGCTGCCCAGTTGTCTCTCAACAAGGAGGAATACAGCTGGTTCCAGAGGTTCTTGAACCTGCGGGCTGGTCTCCCGGGTGGGAGGCAGGCCGTCTATTTTTTTAACCTCCAGACCCAGTCCCTGCAAGGCCCTGAATAAGTACTTTCAACGTGAGTATGCATGTAACACCCCATGGAGCCACATGACTGCCAGCGACTCTGACCCTAAAAGGTTCTATCTGTCTCTCTCTGATGCAGGCGAAGAATGCACATTATTCAGAGGATCGTCAGAAGGTGGTGCACTTGACACCTCAACCTCAACCTCAGATAAATTCTACGCACTTCACCTTGGCCCTCTGCAGGCATGCAAGCACCACAGACTCTTCGAGAGAGCCTTGGTGGAAGAGGAGGAGGAGGAGGAGCAGGACCTGGCGGCAGACAAAGAAAGCCACCCAAGAAGGGGCGCAAGAGGGCAGACAGTCCCAGGTCACCCCTGGTAAGTCAGTTCCTCTTTGGCATGGATGTGAACAGCAGGGCATATGATGTTGGCTAACCGGTCTTACTGTCTCTTCTTTCCAGGAGGGTATCAGCAGGAGGACTCTGCTATGGCAGCCTGTCAAGGGCAAGAGCCAGGGGGCACGGCCGCTCGAACTAACGGATGACTCTGAATCTCCCTGAAGAAAAAAAAAAAGTTTTTCATGAAACAATGAAGTTCATATGGTGTTCAGACATTAATCGCTATGCAGTGTTTTTATTGGGGGGTGGGCTGGTGTGTTAAAAAGTGAAAAAGTGGGTCCAGGTTCAGCCTTGGTTAAAAGCCTATCAGGACAAATGTTCCTTGTCTCGTTGTGTTAAAAGTGGCAAGTGGGACGGCCCGGTCCAGGTTCAGCCTTGGTTAATAACCTATCAGGACAAATGATCCCTGTTGCAGCACAAGTAGGTGCTAGCCTGGATGAAAAGGTTCAGGTCTGCGCCTGGTTAGAATGGCCATCTAGACGTGGGTCGAGACCCAACTCTGGGTATTAGCAAGCGTCTCCCAGGACGGCTCTGTCCTCTGAGCTGCATAAATAGGTCAGCCGATGGCTTCCCGAGAGACAGGCTTGACTTCTTGGAGGCAGACACACTCTATCAGTTTAAAACTAAGTTAAAGACACATTTCTTTGTATTAGTATACACATAAAACACAATATCATAACTTTTGAAATCCTTTGAAAGGATTGCAATAATTAGGGCAACCGGAGCTGGGAACACACAAATAACATTATAATTTCAATGGTTTCTACGCTTATGTTAGTCCATTTCTCCTTATCCCGAGGTCTCCTTAATCCTGGACCCAGACCGTATCCAGAGCAAATGCTGTGCTGGTCATGGAGGATTGAAGAGTGTGAGACTGATTGATGATGAGTGATGACAGACAAAGTCTTCAGATTAATCCCATAGGCTTGACTGAATAGCCGCCGGTGAGCTATTCAGAACTGCAGCTTCTGCACGACGGATGTCCAGCGTTCTCAAGCTTATGGCACTTAGACTGCAGCTCTGCACAAGAAGTTTGGTCAGAGAAGAACCGGTCATACTCAACTGTAGTATCTTCAATAAAGATCAGTCTACTACTGATCTTTTGATCCTTTTACTTTCTGTTTACCTCAGTTACAGCAACAGACATTTCCACCGCATGCCTTCTGCATCGGATATCGTCTTCAACTAACTTACAGGTAAGAACACAATACTTGTAATACAATAACAACACCTTGTGGTTACTTCAGGATGCTACATCCACTCCATCTTAAGCTATCAATTGGAATGTTTCTTTTTTTATTTAAAAAATTATTTCTGTTATTTTTATAGCTTAGTCTAACTAAATCACAATAAATCAACTAAATACAAATGAATCACTTAAGATATATAACACCATACACCAGTAACATGTTATAAATCTTATTGATAAAGATTCTTATTACAAACTCTTCAACCTATCAAGTGTATTACTGATTCTTTTACTAACTTGTTCTATGCAACATAGTCTTTGAAGTAAGCTGGAGAACGTTTTTCTCTGGTTTTTCAACAGCAGTCACTTCAGGCAACAGTGGCTTTTCCAGTGCAGAGAGCTCCCTTTCTGCAGGTGCATCGACCGCATTTGCAGTCCGTAACGCAGTATTGCTTACGTTCTGTTCATTCTCTGTGGGTAGTACAGTGTCGAGAATCCCATCTGCGAGTTCTTATTTGGTCCACATGCCATTTCACGGTGATCACAGGTATCCATTTTGGTCCACCACTGTAGTTCCTCATGTACACTGAATCTCCAACTTTAAAACTTCTGAGTTTGCAACGTTTGTCATGAGCTTCTTTTTGCTTCTGCTGTTTTTTCAGAATTTTGGTCTTTACATCAGGAAGGAGCAAGTCAAATGTAGATCTCTTCCGTTACATTAACATTTAAGCAGGAGACAACCCAGTTGTTGCATGGTGAGTGATCCTATAATTGAACAAGAATCTTGCTACTCTTGTCTCCACTGTCACCTTTCATCTTTTTCATCCCCTCCTTGAAGGTTTGAACAGCACATTCTACTAGTCCGTTTGAAGAAGGATAAGGGGCTGACATCACATGTTGAATACCATTTCTTCTCATGAAAGTTTCAAACTTTTCACTGGTAAAACATGTTTCATTGTCAGACACTAACATTTTAGGTAATCCATGTGTACTGAAACACATTCTCAGTTTCTCAATAGTGATTTGGGAAATTGCATGCATAGTGGGATAAACTTTCATCCACTTGAAGTGAGAGTTTACCAAAACTAGAAACATCCTAAGAAGGGTCCTGCGTAGTCTATAACAAGTCTTTCCCAGGGTAAACCTGGCCACTCCCACAGCTGTAATGGAGCTTGAGTAGGTACCTTTTTGAAACTTTGACACATCTCACATGTCTGCACCACTTTCTCCACATCCTGATCCATATCAGGCCACCACATGTATGAACAGGCCAACCCAAAAACATGGTCCTGTTCCTTTGACTATGACAAGAGGCATTTATTTTTCCTGCTGCTGGTATTTTACATGAATGTCTGCTACCCCCACTATTGGCTCTCCTGTATGAGTTCTCAACTTCATTTTTGAGGGTCTTAATTTTGGAGCATTTGTGTCTTTCCAGATGTCACTGAACATCCTGTATCGATCTCAGAGTTCATGAGTTTGTCATCAATATGTAACTCAACATTGAGGAGCTTCATTTTCTTCAAAGCATCAGCTTTTACACATGCCAAGGTGAAGGTTTCTTCTGATTCATCACCCTCATTATTTTCACTTACTTTTAATGCTCGATGTGGCCACACTCCTTTTCCTCTACTTCCAGTGACAGTGTGTCCTTTCTGTTTATTTTTGTTGCGACGGGCCCTGGCAATATGGCCTATTTTCCCACACTCATTTTTACAGGGCTGAGAAGATTTTGCATCACACTGTAAGTTTGTGGTCCCACAACACTTATGAGAGTAGCTTTGATTCCATTAGCCATAAAAAAATGCTCCAGTACTTCAGAATATTCTTCCCATGTTTGTTATTCAGATGGTGCTGAGCATGGCCACTGTGTTGCAAGCTCCTGGCAAACTTTGTTGTGTTGTGTGTGTTTTACTTGTAATTTTGTTGTTTTTCGTGCTGGATGTACACATGCTTATTGCCTACAACAGGCACACACTTCGGAAAATTGGCTTCCTCATTGCACATCAAAGACTGGACTTGAAGTTCTTTAAAAAAGCTCTATTTACAAACACAGTGCTTTGTCTGGGTCACACAACCGAGGAGACGATGGAAACGCAGCCGGAAAAGAGAAAAGAGAGAATGTGGCTTTTGACCACCACTCCCCACAATTCTGTTGGCTAACGTTCAGTCACTGGGCAACAAACTTTGCGAGCTATGTGTGCGCATTTCCCACCAACGGGAAACAAGAAACTGCTGCATTATCTGTCTTACAGAAACCTCGCTATCCGTGGAGGTACCAGACACAGCTACTGAACTTTCGGGGTTCTCTGTGCACCACGCGGATAGAACGAAAGAGCTCACAAGGAACAGCTAAGGAGAAGGCGTTTGTTTCTTTATTAACTACTTATGGTGTGATGAGAGAAACACGCACTCCGTTAGATCATTTTGCTCTCCTGATCTGGAATACCTTATGCTTCCGTGTCGACCATACTGGCTACCAAGGGAATTTACAGTGGTTATCTTCACGGCTGTTTACATCCCCCCTCAAGCCAACACAGAGCAGGCGCTCAGGGAACTGTATGGGAGCATAAGCGAGCAGGAAACTGCACACCCGGAGACAGCGTTTATTGTTACAGGGGACTTTAACAACGCCAATCTCAGGAAAATTGCTCCAAAATACTTTCAACATATCACCACAAACACGCGTGGTGATTGTATTTTGGACCATTGCTACTCTCCAGTCCGGGATGCCTACAAATCCCTCCCCCGCTCACCCTTTGGCAAATCAGATCACTCTTCCATTCGGCTCTTGCCTGCTTACAGGCAGAAACTGAAACAGGAACCACCCACCCTCAAGACGTTTCAGAGCTGGTCGGACCAATCAGATTCCATACTTCAAGACTATTTTGATCACGTTGACTGGGAGATGTTCCGGGCAGCTTTTGTTGATGACATTAAACTATACTCAGACACCGTTACTTGTTTCATCAGGAAATGTATAGAAGATGTGGTCCCAACAAAAACTGTCCGTATCTACCCTAACCAAAACCCCTGGATCAATGGTGAAGTTCGAAGAGCCCTATCAGTGCGAACGTCCATCTATAAATCCAGAAATGCGGAGAATCAAAAGCAGGCAAACTACAACCTCAGGAAAACCATCAAAGCAGCAAAGAGACAATACACAAAGACAAGGTAGAAGCTCAATTTAACACCAACAACGCAAGAAGCATGTGTCAGGGACGTAATTACATCACAGACTTTAAAAGTAACAAACCCACCACTGTAAACATTGCTGCGTCTCTCAACTCTTTCTACACCCGCTTTGAACCCAGGACAGCGCACACACACAGCGGACACCGTCAACACACTCTCTGTCTCTGTAGCAGATGTAACGAGATCTTTCCGTCGCATGAACATCCGAAAAGCTACGGGCCCAGATGGCATCCCTGGATGTGTACTTAGAGCATGCGCACACCAGCTAGAGGAGTTTTCAAGGACATATTTAACCTCTCTCTCTTTTGATCTGTGGTTCCCACATGCTTTAAAACAGCTAATATTGTGCCAATACCAAAATCAGCTAAAACCACATGCTTGAATGACTGGCGTCCGGTCACACTGACACCCATCTTCAGCAAGTGCTTTGAGAAACTGATTAAAAACCACATCTGCTCTGTACTGCCTGCTCACACTGACCCTCTGCAATTTTCATACAAAAACAACCGCTCCACTGATGATGCAATTGCTTTCACCTTGCACACTGCTCTGTCTCACCTGGAAAACAAAAGGCTGTTTGTGGACTACAGCTCAGCATTCAACATCATAGTGCCTGCCAAGCTGGTTGCAAAATTTCATGACATGCACATTAAACTAGCAAAAGATACATTTAAACAGATGTTACATCAGATGTTACAAGCATGCAAATACATTAAAGAACCAAACCAAAATAGAATTATAATGTCAAAAATATATTTAAATGTTGCAAAAGAATAATAATAAAAGATTAAAGGGACACAAGTGTAACCCCTTAAATGAAATGCCTAACCTATAAGTGTCACCGTCAGACCAGGTTCTCCCCTCTCACAGTCACCTTCACATGAATATTGATTAATCTCTTACCTGCATGTCATCACCGCTCATCACTCCAGCCTTATAAAAACCCAAGTCACTCTGCATTCAGTGTCTGGCCTCGTTGAACTATTCTAATGGTCAGTGTTTACACAAGTTACTTACCTCTTCTTGTCTCCAGTAATTTCCAGTGTCTGTGTCTATCTCCCAGTGTTGGTCTCTCCTGGTTCCCTGTATGATCTTTGTCTGGTTTTGATCTTTGTCTGGTTCTCTCTGTTCCTGGTTTCCTGTCAACATTCTAGAGCACAGGTGTCAAAGCCTGTTCCTGAAGGGCCACAACTGTACACAGTTTAGTTTCAACCCTAATTAAACACACCTGATCAAACTATTTAAGTCCTTCAGGCTGTTGATGCAGGGTTGGAACTAAACTGTGCAGAGCTGCGGCCCTCCAGGAACTGGCGTTGACACCTGTGTCCTAGAGTCGATCACCGGATATTCCTTTACCGTTTCATGATATTCTGTTTACCTGCCATCTTCCTTTAAATAAACTTTGTATATGGGTCAATGACATGACACTCATTTTTTTGTGTCCATGTGGTTTAAATCAATTCAAAAAGGTTACAGTTTCAAAATAAATAAGCAAATTACTTGCAAACATTCTCTTTATTGAGGACCATGTCTAATTTTTTTTTGTTTTTAATTCATTTTAAGATTTTACTGCAAGAATGTCAATGTGGTGTAACCAAAAAAATGGTACCAAATAGTTTATCTTGTTTAACAAATGTGAAATTCCCAATGAAACCATATCAGCTAGTTTGTTATAATTTCACATTAGACATATTTAATAGTAAATAAAGGTAAATATAGCACAATTGTTCTAAATATTATAAATGATTTGGGGAATGATGTCTGTCAACTCAAATTCTTGAAGTGGCAAGATGGTGTAACCACCATTTATTAAGCCATTTTGTTAATATTGTGCCATGAGACCATGAGACAGGAAATTGTATCACAGAGAAGGACTCTTGATAAGACTAATTGCTACATGCAAAGGTTAGTAACTCTCTTTAAAATGTGAGATACTTTGACTTTTTAGGGTATGGTCAGGTATTCTTAAGTATGCATGTCAAATGGTCACCAGGAATGCACTGATAATTGATCATTATGATAAAAATAAGTATTATCTTTAAAAAATATATTTAAAATATTTCCACCAAGCCCATGTGCTTGCATAGATGTTGATGATAATGCCTGTCAAAATTTTAAGTTGAAATGTCAAGCGGTGTAACTGGTTACACCATTTGACTCCTGTTACATGTCTTTCTGTTAGGGGCCAATTTAGTCAAATATCATTAGTTCATCATGCTGATTAAAAATGCTATATAAATTAATCTAATATTTGTGTTCATAAAGTTGCATTATTTATTTATTTATTTATTTATTTTTGTTTGAGAAAGTGGCACTTAATCCATAACCTTACTATTAAAGCACTGTAAACCTATAGGATTAAATAAATATACTGCACAACATAAATGTTATTTTTAAATGTTAATCCATGTTTCTATTCATCTAATATAATGTACACACTTTCTCATTCGAACACACACTCATACACTATGGCCAATTTAGTTTCTCCAATTCACCTATACCACAAGTCTTTGAAGTGTGGGGAAGCACCCGGAGGAAACCCACACAAACTCGACACAGAAAGGCCTCCTGGTCCATCTGGGACTCGAACCAGCAACCTTCTTGCTGTGAGGCAACCGTGTTAACCACTTAGCCACTGTACCACCCTCCTTCTTATTCGTTTTTAAATATTTTCCAAGTGATATTAAACAGAGCAAGGAAATGTTCACAGTATTTTGTATATATATATTTTATTTATTTTTTTCTTCTCGAGAAAGTCTTATATTTTTTAGTTTGAATAAAATAAAAGCAGTTTTTAAAATGTTTAAACAGTTTTTAAGGTCAATATTATTAGCCCTCTTAAATATTTTTTCAATTGTCTACAGAACAAACCACGGTTATCCAATAACTTAATAAATCTTACTTGCCTAGATTAACCTAATTAATCTAGTTAAGCCATTAAATGTCACTTAGAGAAATATCTAGTCAAATACAAATGTACTGTCATCATGGCAAAGACAAAAGAAATTAGTTATTAGAATTTTGTCATTTATACTATTATGTTTAGAAAAAGCTTTTAAAAGAATTCAAATTTAACATGGAGAGGTAACAATTTTGATGAGCCTTCATTGACTGAGCACACACAGCCTTAAGTTTTGGAGGATTTCATACTTGATGCACTCGCCATTGTTGTACTATTATTAGTAACAACCAGAGGTGACTCGGAGGAACTCTAATAACAGATAGTGGTGAAGAAGAAGTCAGGAGTTGCTAGATGAATGAATATGTCTATAAAATGAATAGGTTGTGGATAGGTCACTAGGACACTAATGAAAATGTTTTCCATACTTTGTTGTCGCTTGGTCATGTATGTTTGCAAACATTGGCCTTCAATCCCAGCATCAAGGCAACAGCGAGAGAGCAGCAGCAGCTTATAAATACTTTTTAGTGTTCGGCGAATTGCTCCTAAATAGCATAAAAGTAAAATAGTGGATTTTTCATCTACTTATGTTTATTTTACTTTAACCAACTGAAAAGAAACAGTGTGATGGAAAAGGTGTTAAATGCTAAACATGTTTCTTTAGTTATTTTTGCTATTATTCTATTGATGAGGACCAAATATTTAATGGAAAGGATGTTATTACTTTATGTATTAAAGTTCAGCAACTTGGTTTTGTCACGGATCACAGAAGGCAGAGACAGAAGTATCGTTCACACAGTGTTTATTAGAACACAGGAGTCTTTGCACCGAGGTGCGAGTAAGCAGTGCTTCCGCGGTTTCTAAGGCAGTAGGTAAGGCTTTGAGTGGGATCAGTTTGCACTGTTTGGAGAATCTGTCAACAGCCACCAATATGGTGGTGTGACCTCGAGATGGAGGTAGATCGGTGGCAAAGTCTATGCCAATGTGGGTCCAGGGCCGGCGGGGAATAGGCAATGGCTGAAGTTTGCCCTCAGGAAGGCGGTGTGGAGTGGTGGTTACGGCGCAGACCGAACACCCCCCGGACATACTGGGCAACGTCCCTGGCCATACCTGGCCACCAGTATTTCCCACGTAGGAGCGAGAGGGTTCGCCTGCTGCCCGGATGTCCTGAACCGAGGGAGGTGTGCGTACTTTCGAGGAGGGTTAAACGGTGACTGGATGGAACATAGGTTAACCCTTGAGGAAGACCCGGAGGGGATGGCTCCTCGAGAGTGGCGGCACAAATTTCCTCGTCGATTTTCCATAGTATGGGCACAATGGAGATGGAGGGTGGAAGAATTGGTTCGGGAGTGTCTGGAACAGGATCTGGTGAGTAAAGACGGGAAAGGGCGTCCGCTTTACAGTTCTTGCTCCCTGGTTGGTAAGTGATGGAGAAGTTGAATCTGGCGAAGAACAGTGACCATCGAGCTTGTCGGGCGTTCAGTCGTTGGGCACTGCGAAGATACTGAAGGTTTTTGTGGTCCGTAATCACGGTGAATGGAAATTGTGCTCCTTCCAGCCAGTGCCGCCATTCCTTGAGGGCCAATTTGATGGCCAGCAACTCACGATCCCCTATGCCGTAGTTCTGTTCGGCAGAAGTGAGTTTACGTGAAAAGTACGCACACGGATGGAGAGCTTTGGGTTTGTCAGACCACTGGGAGAGTACGGCCCCCACTCCTACGTCTGCCGCATCGACTTCGACCACGAAGGGCCGTGTAGGATCCGGGTGTCTGAGAATGGGTGCTGCGGTGAATTTGCTTTTGAGAAGTCGGAAGGCGCGATCCGCCTCGGAACTCCAGGCGATGATTTTCCGACCCCCCTTGAGGAGAGATGACAAGGGTGAAGAGATAGAGCTGTAATTCTTTATGAATCGTCGGTAGAAGTTGGCAAATCCTAGGAAGCGCTGGAGCTCCTTGACGGTTTGGGGTACCTTCCAGTTGTTCACAGCGTCCACCTTGGCGTTCTCCATCTGGACCCCCGCAGCGGAGATCACGTAGCCGAGAAAGGAGATGGTGGACAGATGGAACTCACATTTTTCGGCTTTGAGGTAGAGCTGGTGCTTACGGAGATGTTGCAACACTTGGCTGACTTGGTCATGGTGGTCTTCTAGATTACGGGAATAGATAAGGATGTCGTCGATGTATACAATTACACATTTATGGAGGAGGTCCCTGAAGATATTATTCATGTAGTTCTGGAATACCGATGGACTGTTGGCTAACCCATAGGGCATGACCAAGTATTCATAGTGACCAGTATGGGTGATGAAGGCGGTCTTCCACTCATCTCCTTCTCGGATACGAATCAGGTTGTACGCGCTGCGGAGATCCAGCTTACTGAAAACTTGCGCCTCCCGAAGCTCCTCAAGAGCGGCTGGCACAAGTGGTAAAGGGTAAGCAAATTTCACCGTAGCTTCGTTTAACACCCGATAATCGATACACGGCCTGAACCCTCCGTCCTTCTTGGTCACGAAAAAGAAGCTCGATGCGGCAGGAGACTTGGATGGCCGAATGAAACCCTGGTTGATGGCTTCGTGGATGTAGCTCTCCATCGCCTCGTGTTCAGGACGGGAAAGAGGGTAGATGCGACCGTGCGGCAATTTGGCGTTGGGCAACAGGTCGATGCTACAATCGTAGGGCCAGTGAGGAGGTAGTTGTGTGGCACGTTCCTTACTGAAGACATCTAGGAAGGAGTGGTAGGTGGGAGGAACGTGCCGGGTGAGGTCCGTGGAAGAGTGTTCTAAGGCGGTTGAGTGAAGGGGAAGAGATGACTGGTTGGTAGTTGGCTGACGAGTATGGTCCTTGCAGGTCTTGCTCCAACTGAGGATCTGTCCAGTGCTCCAGTCCATGGTGGGTTGATGCTGGACTAGCCAGGGCCGCCCCAACACAATATCGACATTGGCCCTGGGCAAAACTAAAAGGTGGAGTTTTTCCCGGTGGCCTGGGGAAATCACCAGAGTGACTTGTCATGTTCGTCGGGTGATCTGGCCCTCGCCCAATGTTGAATTTTGTATCGTATAGATACGGTACCGGGTTTCATTTATTACTGTGGGGATGCGATGTTTCGTGATGAAGTTCGTGGAGATGACGTTTCCATCGGCTCCGGAATCCACCAGGACGTTGATGGGAAAATCACAGGAATTCACGATTAGAGTAGCTTGCAGATGAGAAATAGTACAGATTGATGGAGTTGTGGAACAAGCACTGGACGGACTGGGCAGCCAGAGATGAGGTGGGATGCCTCTCCACAGTAGAGACAGAGTTGAAGACGGAGCCGTCGGTTGCGTTCAGCGGAGGTAAGATAGTAAGCATCGGTGATCATCGGTTCCTCGGAGTCGGCTGGAGATGATGAGGGACGATGGAGACACGGGGCATCAAACGTGGTAAGTGAGGGGGAAGAGTGAAGATGGTGCTTTGTGACGGGTGGTAGGGGTGGAACAAGCATTGAGGTGTTGGGAGACGCTGATAGCCTTCCGGATGAACACCTCCAGATCCGCGTGATCTTCATAAATGACCATATGCTGGCGAACGGTGGGTGTTAATCCTTGACGGTAGGCGGCGAGTAATGCTACTTGGTTCCACCCACTACTGGCGGCGAGAGTGCATATTCATGTATGGTGAGTTTTCCTTGGGTGAGTGATATGAGTTCATCGTGGACTGATAGTGGAGTGAGTGCTGTGCCAAATACTTCTTTGAAGTGCTGGGTGAAGGAGTGATAGGAGTGAAGGACTGGGTTGCTGGCGTTCCAGAGGGCGTCAGCCCATTGCAGTGCTCGGCCCGTGAGGAGAGAGATCACGAAGGCGACCTTGGATATCTCGTTGGGGAAGGACTCAGAGTTGGTCTCTATATACAGAGAGCATTGTAGCACGAACCCGGCACAGGTCTGAGGATCACCAGCGTAACTGGCAGGACGAGAGAGCGCTGACCTCGACATCGCGAGCGGGTTTATAGGAGGATTCGTCGGCTGTTGGCTCAACGCCGCTGCTTCCGGGTATGAGTCAGCGGCGACCCCGGAAGTACTGGTGAGACCGTCCATTCTCCGGGAATGTATTTGCAGGTCTGGTATCCTGTCACGGATCACAGAAGGCAGAGACAGAAGTATCGTTCACACAGTGTTTATTAGAACACAGGAGTCTTTGCACCGAGGTGCGAGTAAGCAGTTCAAAGCAGAGTCGGACAGATTACTGAGAGTCACTTCCCTTGTGTAGAGCAAGCCGATGACAGGGGTTAGTCTCTGGGTACACGGAGTAGTAGAAAGCCTGGGCGGATGATCGGGAAGAGCAGACGGAGAGAGTAGCGATCATGTGAAGACAATACCAGATAATGAGGAACTGGAGTGGGTGAGAATATATAGTGTGGTGGTGATGACTGGAGCAGGTGAGTGTGATGAGTGCACAGGTGTGTGTAATCAGTAATCGGGTGACTTGAGTGCGCTGTGTAGTGGCTGGAGAGTGTGAATGGTGATCCGGGCTGATAGAACGTGCAGGGGGTGTGACAGGTTTCATAGTTGTGAACACGTGACATATCTATATCTGTGTGTACACTTGCATGTCATCTAGGAGGATTAAATTATTTCATATTTTACATTTTTTGGCAGTTACACCATTGACATTTTCAGGTACATACAGTCTTACTTTTAAATTACATAAAATCAACATAAATACAATCTGTACATTTTAAAATACCTGATGGATGCTTTTAGATCAAACTTTTATAAGATTTTTACATTTCTCATCTTGCCACACCTTATTGACATCACTGACCCATGTTCTAATTCACCTGGTTCCCGTTCCTTCTGTGACAATAATCTCCAAGATGACAAGTAACATAATATTAAAAAATTAAACAAAAAATAATCTAATCAGCAGGTAAGCAACATAATACATCTCAAACAATCTTTCAAAGCAGCCTGCTGGAACACCTTTTGAAGCTCCTTAAGTAGGACATCAAATTAGGTGCACCTGCTAATTCTGATGACCTATTAACAAAAGAAAGCAAAGATCAGGAACCAGAAATTCAGCTTTAGTCCTAGTTCCACTAGGAACACCTTATATCACTCAGTACCAGTTCCAACTAATAGCCTCACAATACAGGGAATACCTAATGTCAAATCAATCATTGGGCCTCACAGTGGCGCAGTGAGTAGCACGTTCGCCTCACAGCAAGAAGTCACTGGTTCGAGCCTCGGCTGGGTCAGTTGGCGTTTCTGTGTGGAGTTTGCATGTTCTCCCTGTGTTGGCGTGGGTTTCCTCCGGGTGCTCCGGTTTCCCCCACAAGTCCAAAGACATGTGGTATAGGTGAATTGGGTAGACTAAATTGTCCGTAGTGTATAAGTGTGAATGGGTGTGTATGGATGTTTCCTAGAGATGGGTTGCAGCTGGAAGGGCATCCGCTGCGTAAAACATATGCTGGATAAGTTGGCGGTTCATTCCGCTGTGGCGACCCCAGATTAATAAAGGGACTAAGCCGAAATGAAAATGAATGAATGAATGAAATCAATCATTACAATCAGCTCGAACCAATAGCCACAGGACAAAGAATATATAAAGAAGCAGTCCATTCATTCATTCGTTTGTTTGTTTGTTTGCAGATACTGATGCAGGCATTCATCCACCATCCTCCCAAAAACCAGGTTCTGTCCAGGGGGTTAGGCTTTACTCCTGCATTCATACAGGGGGGTCACCATTGTTATAATAACACTAGGAAACATTGTGGCCAATAAAACGCTGACTGGGGAATGAATATTGATGATCTCGTGTGAATTGTCAGAATTGTTTAACACATTTAAGCATATTTATTTTTTTTCTTGAAACCACATTCTCAAATATTCCCAAAATGACATGTTGTCAAGATTAAGTGATGCACTGTATTTCTACATTTGCAGAGTAGGTAAAGTAAAAAAAAAAGAAAAAAAGACTAGCCCTACAGTGTCCTTCTTCATGACCATGGTACAGGTTTCTCAAACATGTTTGTGTGAATTTCACATTTAAATCAACATTACACTTCAGTACATTGTAAATACATATACAATGTATATATTTTGTTGCAAGAAAGAGTTAACAAATGATGATGCTTGGTTGACCAATAAGTGAAGAGCCATCTTCTTTTATCTTTTTGTAGTTTTCATTGTCATAACAAAAAAGGTCTGAATTTACATGGGTCAGTTACAATGTTATAACGAGATTAATTATTAGAAATTTCTTCAGACAATGTGTGGAATTTGCTTAATTGCCATGCAAATTCTATCAGAATACTTAATATCATAATGGACCTAAAAGAGATTATCTTTTGAATTTTCTAAAATATAATTTATTTTCATTTTATCTTTATTGAAATGTGAACTGTTATTTAGAGAGATTTTCTTGCATATAACGGTACTGGTTAGTTTCACTTATAGCTGCATGATGGGTATATCTGTGTTTATTAGGATCAGAGCTATCTGTGTACAATATGCGGCTGTTTTCTGTAGCAGTTTTCCGCACATTCAGATAAATATTACAGTTATGAGTTCTTGCTGAGGTCATGGAGTATATATTTGTTCTTATCCTTTCACCTCACAAACACTAACAATAAAAACACTAAGAGAGAGAAAGATTACACACACACACACCACTCATTCAAAAACCCTACAGAGTGACGAGCCATAAGGTTACCTGCACAGCAGCTTCACATTAAAGGCCTTTCTCGTGTTTCCTTAAACAAGGTGAGTTTTTGTAAACCCCTTTCTCTTATTACAGTTCTCGCTTTTTGAGATGAATTGGAGGGACTGGAAGACACAAGCTGGTGAACAGCGTGTCAGTAGCACCCTTGGGCTGTTGGTTGGCTCATCAAAACAATATGTGCAGGATGGAAATAATAAAAAAATCCTCACTAGAAAATAAAGAGTAGAGGACAGCTGAGTGGGTGTGAAGTGGGGGTGGCGAGGAACGTTTCTCCACAGGCTGATTCATATTGGTCACTGCAAGCACTCACTTCCATTTTGCACAGTCTCTTGATGGACTGGCACACAGCTTTAGCTGCCACAAAACTGCAGCTGCACTTTCTGAGAGATGTGCTTAGGTGACTGTATAACATGTTATGTGACAGTGTCCTACATACATTCAAATATTTAAGAAAACCAGCACACGGTGAAATTCAAACTGAGATGTTGCATAATCTGTAACACTGAATGCTGCATTGTCTTTAATGTTTTTTTTTTAAATCTATTTACATGCTGACAAGAAAAAAATATATTTTTCTTTCATTCATTCATTTTCTTTTCAGCTTAGTTCCTTTGTCAATCAGGGGTTGCCTCCTGATTGCCCCCTGATGTTTTCACGCAGCGGATGCCCTTCCAGCCACAACCCAACACTGTGGAACACCCATACACTCTTGCATTCATACACATACACTATGGCCAATTTAGCTTATTCAATTCACCTATAGCGCATGTCTTTGGACTGTGGGGGGCACCGGAGCACCCAAAGGAAACCCACGCGAACACGGGGAGAACATGGGGACGCCATATCCAGCATATGTTTTACGCAGCGGATGCCCTTCCAGCTGCAACCCATCACTGGGAAACACCCATACACACTCATTCACACACAAACATTACAGGCAATTTAGCTCACCCAATTCACCTGTAATATGTCTTTGGACTTGTGGGGGAAACCAGAGCACCCGGAGGAAACCCACGCCAACACGGGGAGAACATGCCAACTCCACACAGAAATGCCAACTGGCCCAGCTGAGACTCGAATCAGCAACCTTCTTGCTGTGACAGTGCTACCCACTCCGCCACTGCGCCGCTCATATTTTTACTTCATTAAAAAAAATTTTTATTACACTCCAAAGCAAAATAATGCTGTTGTTGTTGTTTTTTACTTCACTACATTTAATTAAACATGTTGTTCATGTATAAAAATATAAATTAATGTATAATAATAATGAAAAAGTGTCCATGGCTAAATGACTGTTTAAACACACATAAAAAAAATCAAATTAAGTTTCAATTTGAGTGAAAGGGCACAAGGGCAAGTCATTTCAAGATGTCTGAACATTCCAGAAACAAGAACTTTTATACATTTAGATAATTGTTGAATTAACATTTTTTAAAATGAAAATGTACTTTTTCTAATGTCTACATATATGCACATTTTTATGTTAACATTTGCTAATATGTGGTAATTTCTCTATTATTAGCAAAACATACTGAGGTACCTCATCCTCCGCAACTCCATTCTCATATACCACAACCTTTGTGGTAAAGAGAAATTATGTTATTCTGATAATTTAATCATATTGAATACTACTTGTAAATAACTCTTAAACTTACTTTTTATATTTAACTTTATAATTTGTGTAACTGTAGACAGTTAGCAAGTGCAAAATGAAAAGCTTTAACAAAGGCAAGGATGACAAAGTTCAGTGAAAAATTCCCATGTGTCTTAAAGGTGCCATATAATAAAATCTGGGTAAACCTAGGCATAGCTTAATGATAAGAGTTCAATACATGCAAATGGCCACACCATGAGGCTCAAACACCATTGTTTCTTTGTTCTCATGTAAATCTGTGATGTAGTGAACCTGGAGTGGGCCCACTACGAGGCGTGAGAGGCCTGACACCATGCCAT
Organism: Danio choprae; assembly: GCA_903798125.1. Classification (NCBI taxonomy): domain Eukaryota; kingdom Metazoa; phylum Chordata; class Actinopteri; order Cypriniformes; family Danionidae; genus Danio; species Danio choprae. The sequence continues at coordinate 3,749,947 of CAIGQW010000415.1, read as the reverse complement.
ATATATATATATATATATACAGTGTGCAAAAATCCAAAAATGTATGTACAAAAATATATATACAAAAATACAAAGTATTAAATTAATAAATAAAATATAAAGACTAATATATACAACACAAAAACAATTAAAGAAAATCGAAACGTAACCACTGTATTCTCTATTCACTTACTAACAAGGAATTGCTCATGCCTGTGCCACAGCACGATCGCCAGGTAAACTGACCCCGAGCTGGAGTCTGGCATCCCTCTTTATACGCCAGACTCCACCCATCGATTGGCGCAAGCCCTATTAAGATAAGTACCTTAAACATACTCTCTTCAACCGTTTCCTTAATGGCATCTCTTTAAACATTAAGCATTCATGTCTGCTTAACAGACAAACAAAATACATATAACATTAAACACATACAACCATCAACACATCTCTTCTTGTAAAACAGGACAAACAACAACGCTGGTTGTACCCACATAAAACTAAAATGGTATGGTTGGACTTTCAGTGCACGAACCGCCGTAGCTTGACTTCTGATGTCATAAGCGCGTGCCATCCCTTCACTCGGCTTGGCCGATCACGCGCTATAGTCCCCCTAGACAAGACAACTGGTGTGTGTATAGTCATGGCCAAAAGTTTTGAGAATGACACAAATATTAGTTTTCACAAAGTTTGCTGCTAAACAGCTTTTAGATCTTTGTTTCAGTTGTTTCTGTGATGTACTAAAATATAATTACAAGCACTTCATACGTTTTAAATGCTTTTATTGACAATTACATGACATTAATGGAGTATTTGCAGTGTTGGCCCTTCTTTTTCAGGACCTCTGCAATTCGACTGGGCATGCTCTCAATCACCTTTTGGGCCAAATCCTGACTGATAGCAACCCATTCTTTCAAAATCACTTCTTGGAGTTTGTCAGAATTAGTGGGTTTTTGTTTGTCCACCCGCCTCTTGAGTATTGACCACAAGTTCTCAATAGGATTAAGTTCTGGAAAGTTTCCAGGCCATGGACCCAAAATTTCAATGTTTTGATCCTTGAGCCACTTAGATATCACTTTTGCCTTATGGCACGGTGCCCCATCGTGCTGGAAAATGCATTGTTCTTCACCAAACTGTTGTTAGATTGTTGGAAGAAGTTTGACTTTGCCCCAGTCCTCAGCAGTCCGTTCGCCATACTTTTTGCAGAAGATCAATCTGTCCCTGATGCTTTTTTTGGAGAGAAGTTTCTTCTTTGCTGCCCTTCTTGACACCAGGCCATCTTCCAAAAGTCTTCACCTCACTGTGCATGCAGATGCGCTCACACCTGCCTGCTGCTATTCCTGAGCAAGCTCTGCACTGATGGCACTCAGATCCCACAGCTGAATCCTCTTTAGGAGACAATCCTGACGCTTGCTGGACTTTCTTGGATGCCCTGATGCCTTCTTAGTAGCCACAATATCCTTGCCTGTGAAGCCATTTTATGCAACGCAATGATGGCTGCACATGTTTCTTTGCAGGTCACCATGGTTAACAAGGATTTCAAGCATCACCCTCTTTTTAACATATCAAGTCTGCCATTCTAACCCAATCAGCCTGGCATAATGATCTTCAGCCTTGTGCTCGTCAACATTCTCACCTGAGTTAACAAGACGATTACTGAAATGATCTCAGCAGGTCGTTTAATGACAGCAATGAAATGCAGTGGAAAGTTTTTTTTCAGAATTAAGTTAATTTTCATGGCAAAGAAGGACTATGCAATTCATCTGATCACTCTTCATAACATTCTGGAGTATATGCAAATTGCTATTATAAAAACTTAAGCAGGAATTTTTCCAATTTCCAATATTTATGTAATTCTCAAAACTTTTGGCCATGACTGTACAGCAGCAACACATACCCCAGCTCCACCGGGGCCATTTTGTCACCTGCAGGTGAAGAAGATTTTTATTTTCTAAACTTATGTAAAGACATATTTAATTGTGTGAGGGGAGGGCCATATGAATCTGCCATTATATGTCTTTGAAAACAGGTGATAGGTTAGGCCAAAGGGGTCATAGAAAAGCACGAGAAAGGACTTGGGCATTCAATGAGAACCATCTGTGTCAGAAAAGCATGAAATGTATACAACATATGTTGAAACTGTCATATATGTTTGAGAAGACACATACTGTATGGTATAGGAGAGTCCTGTTTAGATGCTTGAAAACAAACACACACAGGTCGATTGCATATCATCACCTCCATGTAACAGAAAAACTGATGTTTTGATAGTAATAGATAAGTTCTTGAGATGGGTTGAAGCTTATCCAACAGGACGTGCTACAGCTGCGCATACTGCTAAATGCCAAATCACTGATTTTATTCCCAGATGGAGATTACTAGATTCCATTGACTAAAATCAGGGTACACACTTCACAGGACAGGTAGTAAAGGAAGTGTCTAAAATGTTGAAGATTAGGTGGAATCTTCACTGCCCCTACAGGTCACAAGCATCAGTACAGATTGAACGAGCTAATAGAACAATTAAAACCAGGCTAAGCAAAATGCATCAGGAAGGAGTTTCATGGGTCAAAGCACTTCCAGCGGTACTGTGTAGTATGGGAGCATCACCTAATAGATCAGTAGGACTGAACCCTCATGAGATTATTACTCCCAATGCAGATGCCAGGTGTAATTGGTCTTAGAAATGCTGATGTACACATTGTCTCAGATGCCCTGATATCTTACTGTGAAAACCTCACCAAGTCCAAAATGCCAGAGAGTGGACACACAATCATCCCAGGTCAGTGGGTCATGAAGTCATTCAGAAACAAGCCATTAGAGCATAAATGACATGGACCACATCAAGTGATGTTGATTACAGCAGCTGCAGTGTTGTGTCAGGGAAGAAAAACTTGGACACATGTCTCACATTGTAAGGTTGTTCCACCACCTACAGGGATGGGATAGGACACACGTAACCGTGAGGTGCCCAAGGAAGAGCTGATCCATTAGGGATTGGGGGCCACCCCTGGGCGAAGATGCCCTAATAGCACGAAGCAACATACGAAGCTGAATTTGTCAAGAAATGCCTTGTTTGCTGGAAAGAACATCTGCATGCCACACCCACCATCAGTAGGAGCAGAAATCCCCTGGGTGGCACAACCCATCTCCAACTGTGACACATGTACCTTATTTACAGTTCATACCAGCGGAATATAAAAGAGTACATGTCACAACATCACAACTCATCCAGCTTCTCCATGTTGCATTCCTAGATTACCATGCTGCAACCTAACTTCAGCAACTCACATCATGACAGATCTACTACTGCCAATTACTGGTGCGTGGAAAATTATGCTCCATCCTCAATTCCACTTGGTAAAATTCCTCGTGAACGTTGCAACTTTATAGTCAAGTCAAGTCAAACTTTCAAGTCAAAGTCAAACTTTATTTATAGAGCACTTTAAAAACACAGAAGTGAGCCAAAGTGCTGTACAGAAAATATACAACAAAATAAGCATATTAGTCTAAAAATCCATAAAATACATGGTAAAATATAGCTAAACTACCTAAAAAAGACACATAAATTAAAATAAGCAGGTATTAAGATCTGGTGTCAAATGCCAATGAAAACAAATGAGTTTTAAGAGCGGCCTTAAATGAGAACACGGAAGAGGCCTGCCTAATGGGCAGCGGCAGATCATTCCAAAGTCTAGGACCCGCCACAGCGAAGGCACAATCCTCTCTAAGCTTACACTTTGTTTTTGGGACAATCAGAAGAAGCTGATCAGCTGACCTGAGAGAACAAGTGGGCTTATAGGGGTGTATCAGCTCAGAGATATAAGGTGGGGCAAGACCATTTAAAGATTTTAAAACAAATAAAATAATCTTAAACTGTATTCTAAAATGAACTGGCAACCAATGAAGCAAAGCTAACAGGGGAAATGTGGTCATATTTGCGAGTACCAGTTAACAGGCGTGCTGCAGCATTTTGCACCATTTGCAAACGGGCAATAGCTGACCTGCTACTCCCCACATACAGTGCATTACAGTAATTTAACCGAGTTGTCACAAAAGCATGGATCACTGTCTTAAACTGTTGTTTTAGTATATATTGCTTTATTTTTGATAATTGTCTTAGTTGAAAAAAGCTAGATTTAACTACCGCTCTAATCTGATTGTCAAATTTTAAATCGGAGTCAAATTTCACCCCTAAATTTGTGACTGTAGGCTTAATACGCTGAGCTAACAAACCCAAATTGAATAGAGGAGTCCCAACGGTACCTTCAAAAATCATAACTTCTGTTTTGTTTTCATTAAAACTTAAAAAATTAAAAGCCATTCAAGCTTTAATTTCACTAAGACAATCAAGGAGCGAGTTTACAGAGTCATTATTCCTAAGCGGCACATAGATCTGACTATCATCTGCATAGGAATGAAATGACAAACAATATTTCCTAATTATTGAGCCAAGGAAGAGCAGGTAAAGAAAGAATAGGAGAGGACCTAAAATGGAACCCCAAAAGAGAGAGGAACCAATGAGGACACGGAACCATCACAACTAACACAGAAAGTCCGGCATTTCAAATAGGACCTGAACCATTTCAGTGCTATGCCCTTGATACGCACCCAGTGCTCCAGATGAGAGATTAAAATTGCATGGTCCACAGTGTCAAAAGCAGCAGTTAAATCAAGAAGCATTAGCATAACTGAATCACCAGAATCAGTAGCCAAAAGAATATAATTACAGACTTTTAGGAGTGCAGATTCTGTGCTGTGTAAAGTTTTAAAACCAGACTGGTAGACTTCATGAATGTTATGATCATTCAGATATGCCATTAATTAACTACATACTATCTTCTCAAGTATTTTTTAAATAAAAGGTAGTTTTGAAATTGGCCTAAAATTTGCAGGATCTAAAGGATCCATACCCAATTTTTTAATCAGAGGTTAGACTACTGCATGTTTTAAATTTTCTGGTACTACATCTGATAACAGCCTGTTATTAACAATCTCAAGAACAGGAGGTCCCAGAGTGGAGAAAACCTCTTTGACAAAACGAGGAGGAACAGCATCAATTGGTGAACCTGAGGGCTTCAGATGGCCAAAAATATAATATAAAGCTAGCAAAGTCACTGGCTCAAACTTGTCAAAAACAACAGAACAGAGGACAGAAACTGAAGGATCATAAGAAGGAGCTATGATCAGAGCCCTAGAGGAAATAACCTTATCAGTAAAATAGTGTAGAAGATTTTCACAAAGAGCAACAGAATCATCACTCCTAACCATTTGTGGAACATTTAAAACAGAGTTAATAGTCTTAAACAGAACACCTGGCTTGTTAGAGTTCGACAAAATTTTGCAGCTTTAACAGTTTTCTGATAATGATTCCAGCAGTTCTTTAGCATCTGAAACAAAACGTGCAACTTGTCTTTTTTCCATTTACAGTCCGCCCTGAGACACTCGTGTCTGACAGCACGAACTGTGTCATTTAACCAAGGCTCAAATTTACTATTTGGCGATCTGATTTTAATGGGAGCCACAGTATCCATAACAGCTTGACAAGTGGAGTGTAATCATGAGCTAAGCCCTTCCGAATGCATGTAGACTCCACCATCACATAGTTCTGATTAAAATTAGATGCAAACTGAGCAGCAGTTGAAGGATTTATAATGCGACAGGGTCGAACGGTAGCGCAAGGTTCACTAGCCTTACAAACAGAGGTGATATTGAGTAAAATAGGCATGTGGTCAGAAAACACTGCGTCACAAATCTCGGTGTTAAAAACAGGCAAACCAAAAGACAGGACCAGATCTAGTGTGTGTATATGTTTCTGTATGGCGCCAGACACTGACTGCACCAGATTAAAAGAGTCAATAAGATATAAAAAATATTTTGCCATTGGAGTCATAATATCAGCCAAGAGAGTAGAAAAGTCATTTAAAAAGTCCTTATTGCATCTAGGTGGGCGGTAGACCACCGCACATTGCGTTTTGGGTGAGCGACCCAGCTCAAATAAACACAGTTCAAAGCTGCTAAACAAGGATGGTAGCAATAGCTGTTTACATTTGAATGCCTTCTTATACATGATTGCTATTCCTGCTCCATGTCCCAACATTCGTGGGGAGTTTAAATAGCAACAGTCAGCTAGTAATAGTTAAGAAAAAAAACGCTGGACTCACCAATTCTCAGCCACGTCTCCAGTAAATCCAATTCCCTGGATGTAAAGAAAACATATAAGATGAAAGTAATCTTTATAATTAAGTAAACTTTGTAATTGAAATGAGAACAGGATCTCATGTGGACATTACTCCATCAGCAGTAATCTCTTTCAAAACTCTTTGAAGTAAATGAGTGGTGTATGATTCCTGCATCGACAGGAACTTTTTGCTTATGTGGAACTTCAGCCTATGACATCCTTCTCAGCCAACTCAATGGCAGGTGCACACTGGTTTATTTTCTACCGGCTATCAGAGAAAATATGCACTACACCCCAAGCTCTCTACATCTGCATAACTCAGCTCCTACCACAAAGGAAGAAGATGGCTGCACTCCAGGACTCACTTTTGCACAAACATGGCGGTCAAGAACTCTTGGAGCATTAATTCCGTCTTATGGTGTTGTGCAAGCCCTTGATCAAGTCAGAAGCTTATCAAATTCAGTTCAGAAACTGGCCAATGATACAGCTTTGGCCCTGGGTAATATCAAAGACATTCTTGCTTCACACAAGATAATGATCTTACAGAACAGAGTGGCCTTGGATTACATTCTAACAAAGCAAGGGGGAGCCTGCAACCTCATAGAGCCAGAGTGCTGCACCGGATTAATGGATTCAACCAAAAACTTCAACAAGACATACTTGATCTTTCAGTAAAATTGCACCAGATGACTGAAGATAATTCTTCATGGTTTGGAAACCTGTTAGGTAAATCCAGGATGTGGATCAAGGCTTTTCCCACTGTTCTACTATCTATGCATCCACAGCATCAAAAATTGATCAAAGCCCATGACGAGGAAATGACAGTTCCAACCAGAAGAGAATATTACCCATAAGAAATCCACGGACTATAGCGGCATGTTTGTTCCTGTGTCAGCATGCCGTTTGTAAATTTAGATAGTAAAAAATACAGAGCAAGTACTATGAGCATGTAAGCATACTACATTACAAGAATGAACTTTTTTTAAGTGTCTACATTTTTACTTTGTGAGAGTTGTTAGAACTCTCAAAGGGGAACTGAAAGATTACAAATTTCTTTAAATATATAAATTACATTGTAAAATGCATTCTGATGGAGTCTATATGTGAAACACAGTTTCAGGTCTCCAAAGTAATGCAAACTGTCAGTTCAAAGCACGGCTGTGTCTAATGTCTAACAAATGGCTAGGTAACACTTTTAAGCTGGTCAAGTGGCAGGATGGGTTCTGACTCCAGTACTTCATTTGTACACTTTGTTTTCATGCTAAAATAAATCATGAATGGGTACTAATATGCTGATTTGATCGGGGCTGGGGAAATGCAATTTACCCTGCTGACAACAACACTTAATTTGTGTGCTTTGTTTAGGCTGTCCCCACCTATGTCTGTAAAAATATATTTAAAACATTTTGTGCCTGGCTGCACTTGTAGAGATGTTTCTAGTAGAGATTCTGCTTTGAAAATACCCAAAAGTTTCCCTGTTTTTTTCTCTTCTTTGAATTCACAACAGAACGTTACTAGAGAACGTCCTTAACACAAACAGGGATGTTATGAGAACAATCTGAGAAAATTGCATTTTCCAATAAAGTATGGTCCCCTAAACGTTCTGAATGTTCTGTAAAGGTCCCCCAAATAACATCCCCCACACCTTTAAAGAACGTTCTGGGAACGTTACTAGACAATGTTCTTAACACCAATGGGGGCGTTAGGACAACATTCTGGGAACATACAATTTATAGCAGGGAGACAGACCCACTAGATGAACAAAATATACAGAATGAGAACACATATACATGAACCATGACACTTTATATTTGGCTTAGAGTGGGAACCTTAATATATATTATCTATTGAATTATTTCATTCATTCATTCATTCATTTTCTTTTTGGCTTAATCCCTTTATTAATCAGCGGTCGCCACGGTGGAATGAACCGCCAACTGTTATGAACCGCATATGTTTTATGCAGTGGATGCCCTTCCAGCTGCAACCCGCTGATTTATCTTTTTTTTCATATCCTTTTGCATATCCTATCACCTCATCCAGCTGGAAGAAAGTCAAGCTGTGGATCACCTTTTGGTGAAAGACTGGACTGGCCTTTTGGAGCACTGGGCACACAAAGATTTTGTTGATACTGACTTGTCTCTAAAACACGTGTATCTCTTTTTTGGTCAAGTTGCAGGAGAATGGTGTTTCAAACAATAGTATTGCCTTGTTTAGAAAGTATGGACGTATGATTACATGAATGTCTCACAAATTATATCCTTAATGTAGAGACAGTGTAACCCAAGTAGATTGGCACTAAATGTACTTAAGAATAAAATAATCCATTTTCAAAAATGCCATTTATGGCATTTTAACATAAAAGTCATAAAATGTGTCAATTTAGAGTGCTGGCTGTCAAGTGTTAACGTGTTGTCTTATGTAAGTTATTTTGATTATCAATCAGTTGTATTGTAATGTTTACTAGGTACACTAGAGTTTAAAAAAAAAAATTCCATTCTCTCTATTAAAGTTTAGAATTTTTACTCTTTACACTAGAGACAATGAACAATTAACTGCCAGTAATGCAGACCAGAGTTAGATTTTAACTCGATACACTGTAAATATAACTAATGTTATGGGTTTTTAAGGTTTTAGATCTAGCGTTAATGCAATATTTATTTTTGTGACCCATTTTATGAGTAATGGTGGCAAGGGAGCAGACAAACAACCAAATAAATGGCAAAAATAAATGTGAATTTATTTACAAGGTCAAAAAGTATAACAAACAACAACAAAGATAAAGATTTCAAAACACAAACAAAAATAAATGGTTGTAATAAAGGGGAAGGGAAATGAAAGCAGCGCTAAAGAAACAAAACTACTCTACTAACCAAAAGACTTAACAAAACTTTTAATAGGGCCTCACAGTGGTGCAGTGGGTAGCATGTTCACCTCACAGCAAGAAGGTCGCTGGTTCGATCCTCGGCTGGGTCAGTTGGCGTTTCTGTGTGGAGTTTGCATGTTCTCCCTGTGTTGGCGTGGGTTTCCTCCGGGTGCTCCGGTTTCCCCCACAAGTCCAAAGACATGCGGTATAGGTGAATTGGGTAGGCTAAATTGTCCGTAGTGTATGAGTGTGAATGGGTGTGTATGGATGTTTCCCAGAGATGGGTTGCAGCTGGAAGGGCATCCGCTGCGTAAAAACATATGCTGGATAAGTTGGCGGTTCATTTCGCTGTGGCGACCCCAGATTAATAAAGGGACTAAGCCGAAATGAAAATGAATGAATGAATGAAAACTTTTAATATAGTGTGTCTAGTAGTATTGAAGGGGTGGTCCACAGTGTATTTTTAAGGCTTGGTTGTGTTTTTAAGATGTAAAGCAATGTGTGCTCATGTTTCACTTGTAGAAAATCACATTTTTTTTCATATATCTTACTTTGATTAAATACAGCTACTCAGCTAACATATTTCCTCGTTCCTCCGAAAGACCCGCCCTCAAGAGACTCTGATTGGTCAGCTAACATAATGTGCTGTGATTCATGGATTGGCTCCGCGTTATGCCCCTACAAGCACGCACGTTAGCGCTGTTTAAACAGAGAAGCTGTTAGCAGCTTGAATCAGACAGAAAATGAAGAGCACACGCCTGAGCACACATCACACATGCTCTCTAAAATAAAATCTGACAAGTGTCTATCACAAATATTTGGAATAAGCAAGTGTAAGTAATATGGAACGTTCACGTATCTTTTGCGAATTTATTATTTGAGATGTAGAACGCACGGAAAGCTGCCGCATAATTGAAGACACGCATAGAGAGACACTGCACACACTGCTGAAGATTGTGTGTGCGTTTACAGTGGTTTGATGGATAAATATGAATTTGTAGCTAAATTGTTAGCGGTGCCAAACAGCATTTCCCATTGTTTACGTCCTCACTACAACATACCGTTACCGCTAGAAACTGTGCTTTAATAGATCAATTTGAACAAATAAATATACTTACAGGTTGTGGCTCACAATCCACAGCTTTGTCGGTTGAAAGAGTGTTTAAATAATTAAATAATTAAAATTATATTGTAAGCACTTCTGTCTTTGTGTCGTGTCCTTTGGAAGCCCAAATACAGAAACAGAAAAAGCTCTGTGGAAACAGCAGCATTTGATTGGCATTTTAGCATTCTCTGCTATAACATTACAGCGCATCTGACCACACCCCGTTGCTGCGCAGAGTGTACAGTCATGGCCAAAAGTTTTGAGAATGACACAAATATTAGTTTTCACAAAGTTTGCTGCTAAACAGCTTTTAGATCTTTGTTTCAGTTGTTTCTGTGATGTACTAAAATATAATTACAAGCACTTCATACGTTTCAAAGGCTTTTATCAACAACTACATTACATTTATGCAAAGAGTCAGTATTTGCAGTGTTGGCCCTTCTTTTTCAGGACCTCTGCAATTCGACTGGGCATGCTGTCAATAACCTTTTGGGCCAAATCCTGACTGATAGCAACCCATTCTTTCATAATCACTTCTTGGAGTTTGTCAGAATTAGTGGGTTTTTGTTTGTCCACCCGCCTCTTGAGGATTGACTACAAGTTCTCAATGGGATTAAGTTCTGGGGAGTTTCCAGGCCATGGACCCAAAATTTCAACGTTTTGATCCTTGAAGCACTTAGATATCAATTTTTGCCTTATGGCACGGTGCTCCATCGTGCTGGAAAATGCATTGTTCTTCACCAAACTGTTGTTGAATTGTTGGAAAAAGTTGGTGTTTTGGTACCATTCTTTATTCATGGCTGTGTTTTTGGGCAAAATTGTGAGTGAGCCCACTCCCTTGGATGAGAAGCAACCCTACACATGAATGGTCTCAGGATGCTTTACTGTTGGCATGACACGGCACTGATGGTAGGGCTCACCTTTTCTTCTCCGGACTAGCCTTTTTCCAGATGCCCCAAACAATCAGAAAGGGGCTTCATTGGAGAATATGACTTTACCCCAGTCCTCAGCAGTCCATTCGCCATACTTTTTGCAGAAGATCAATCTGTCCCTGATGTTTTTTTGGAGAGAAGTGGCTTCTTTGCTGCCCTTCTTGACACCCGGCCATTTTCCAAAAGTCTTCGCCTCACTGTGCGTGCAGATGCGCTCACACCTGCCTGCTGCCATTCCTGAGCAAGCTCTGCACTGGTGGCACTCCGATCCCACAGCTGAATCCTCTTTAGGAGACGGTCCTGGCGCTTGCTGGACTTTCTTGGATGCCCTGATGCCTTCTTAACAAAAATTGAACCTCTTTTCTTGAAGTTCTTGATGATCCTATAAATTGTTGATTTAGGTGCAATCTTAGTAACCACAATATCCTTACCTGTGAAGCCATTTTTATGCAACGCAATGATGGCTGCAGGCGTTGCTTTGCAGGTCACAATGGTTAACAATGGAAGAACAATGATTTCAAGCATCACCCTCTTTTTAACATGTCAAGTCTGCCATTCTAACCCAATTAGCCTGGCATAATGATCTTCAGCCTTGTGCTCATCAACATTCTCATCTGAGTTAACGAGACGATTACTGAAATGATCTCAGCAGGTCCTTTAATGACAGCAATGAAATGCAGTGGAAAGTTTTTTCATGTCAAAGAAGAACTATGCAATTCATCTGATCACTCTTCATAACATTCTGGAGTATATGCAAATTGCTATTATAAAAACTTAAGCAGCAACTTTTCCAATATTTATGTAATTCTCAAAACTTTTGGCCCCGACTGTATGCGCATGGTGAATGCACGTAACCTGAAGCGTTTATGATCTCACTAGCCTGGATGTATTTTTTTGTAGTCCCCAAATTCGTTCTAAGCTATAACTCTATAAAATCCAACATCTCCCTTTGCATTGAACTTTGAGCGTCTTACATTCAGAGATCTTGTTTATGTTCACACAGCTACATTACACATCAAGTTTAAAATATGATATCGTAGTCGACCACCCCTTTAACACATTGTACCCTTATTTATTCCTATTAACGTATCCCTAATACTATTTAAATTTCTACCTTTATGACCATTATTATTTAAATATTGTATTAATTCCCTCCTCTATTAAATATATTTCCTGCAATCAAATATAACTTTCTACAATTTCTTCAACTCTACAGTGTTCTCATAAATAATTTTCTTTATCTCTCATTAATGCAAATGTTGAATTTAATCTAGTTTGTCCTAACCTCATTCATTCATTCATTTTCATTTCGGCTTAGTACCTTTATTAATCTGGGGTCGCCACAGCGGAATGAACCGCCAACTTATCCAGCATATGTTTTTATGCAGCGGATGCCCCGGAGCACCCGGAGGAAACCCACGCCAACACAGGGAGAACATGCAAACTCCACACAGAAATGCCAACTGAC
>CAIGQW010000415.1:3709454-3727419 GCA_903798125.1 Danio choprae | reverse complement strand
TATATATATATATATATATACTGCATGTATAATAAAATTAATTGTGTCCCATTGTGTATATTTTGTTGTTATCATATCATCTGAAAACAAAATCACATTACTTTTTTGATGCCCATACTGAAATTTATGTTTATGTGTAAATGTAAATGTGTTTATATCATAGTTTATATGCATTGTTTTTTATCGGATAAAATGTTATACTACTTAGTTGTGCATGTAAGTTTTTTATGAGCATTTAAAGAATTTATTTACATCTTGGCATTTGCGTCATGCAATTTTAAAAAATCCATTTGTTTAATCAAAAGTCCAAAATGTGCTTAAAGAAACATAACAAATGCTTTGGGAACTGAATTATGGCTTGAAAAATTAGGCAAACTAAATCTATAATAGTGTATATGTAATCAAGAAGGCGTCGCGGTGGTGCAGAGGGTAGCACAATCGCCTCACAGCAAGAAGGTCGCTGGTTCGAGCCTCAGCTGGGTCAGTTGGCATTTCTGTATGGAGTTTGCATGTTCTCCCCGTGTTCACGTGGGTTTCCTCTGGGTGCTCCAGTTTCCCCCACAGTCCAAAGACATGCATTATAGGTGAACTGGGTAAGGTAAATTGTCCATAGTGTATAAGTGTGTATGGATGTTTCCCAGTGATGGGTTGCAGCTGGAACGGCATTCGTTGCGTAAAACACATGCTGGATAAGTTGCCGGTTCATTCCGCTGTGGCGACCCCAGATTAATGAAGGGATTAAGCCGAAAAGAAAATGAATGAATGAATGTAATAAAGAAAACAAAAATGTAATTCATGTGAAATTTAGACACACAATTATTTGGTTATATTTAACAACTAATGCACAAACATCCACTCCTATGAACCAAAAGTAATGGTCAGTGTGTAACCCAACACTGAGGTATTTACAACCCAGAAAAGAATGTGATTTTTTTTCTTATGAACAGAGAAATCTTATACTTATGCCCTTTTTATATATGATTTATTTAATGCCGTATTAATGCCGTCAGCTGTGGAAGTTCAACCTGCCCCAGGAGCTGCTCGTACAGTTCTACTCAGCTGTCTCGTCCAATCCATCCTCAGCACTCGTCCAATCCATCCTCAGCACTTCTGGTTTGGCTCAGCTGCCAAAACCAACCTCCGCAGACTACAGCGAATAGTCCGGACAGCTGAACAATTCACTGGCACTACCCTTCCTACACTTCAAGAACTGTACTCTTCCAGAGTGAGTAAAAGGGCTTACAAAATCACTCTGGACCCCTCACACCCAGCGCACGTCCTGTTTGAACTGTTACCGTCTGGCCGGCGCTACAGAGCACCAAGCACAAAAACAGCCAGACACAGGAAAAGTTTCTTTCCTCAGGCCATCTACCTCATGAACAGTTAAATATTCCCCTACTGTGCAATAAACGTGCAACACTTTCTCATACGCACTCGTACACAGCACCTTATAACAATTTACAGTGCAATACTTTTTCTATGCAGTTGTACACAGCACCTTATAACTTGTATATTTATAACAAATCTGTACATACAATTCAACATGCAGAGCTTTTTGACAGATTGCATCTCTGTTTAATGTTTGTTGTCTTTTTCATATTTATTTCATGTTGTCACTTTATGTACACTGAAAGCTTCTGTAGCCAAAGCAAATTCCTTGTGTGTGTAAGCACACTTGGGAATAAAACTGATTCTGATTCTAACTTCAGCAAAGATCCAATGGAGCCTCAACGAACTGCAGAACTCCCTTTCAAACAAGCGAGACATGCAAGTATCAAAATTAGCGTCTTTAACAAATACATTCTACAGACACCTTTTGCAAAGGTGCTTGAATTTTGAAACTGATGTTTCCTTCAGGCTGTCAATCTGCTGAAAATCAATTGCATAAAGTGACAATCAACTGAATAACTTAAATAACTTCATGCTTTATTCTTCACTCATTATTGCCTTTATACAGCCTCTTTCTATATAATTGAATGTGTGAGTGTTTATGTTAGATTAGTTTAAGTGTTCAATGTTGTTAATAAAGCCTTTTATCACACTTGAAGTTGTTCATTGTTTGCTTATAACTGGACTCCCTAATCATACAAATTTTTGCTACATGATCTGTGTAGTATTTTAAGAAGGGTATTTCATGTAACCTGAAAATTAATGTCTTTCATCAGACATGTCAAAGCTTAATTTAATGGATACATATTCATTTATTATTTCATTGCTCTTGTGCTCTAGGTGTATGTTTTCATAATCAATTAAAAATGTGACAGTGTTGTTAAATGCACATTGTAAATTGTTTGTATTATTATTATTATTATTATTATTATTATTATTATTATTATTATTATTATTATTATTATTATTATTATTATTGTAGCACACCATTTACAACACTGTAGACAGTTTGCACAAACAAAAAAGTATTTTAATAAAAAAACAATTAGATAAATCAAAATCCATTACAAGTTAACAATAAAATACCAATATCACTGCACAGATAAAATGTCAGGATATGACAAAGAAAAAGCAAGAAAGGCACCTTAACATTAAAGAAAAAGAAGCAACTCTTATAAGAGCTATTGACTTGTGAAAATGCCAGCGTTTACAGTACAGCAAGTATGATTCCATCCCTCTCATCATTTCATGATTTCAGAACGAGATTGCGACAGGAAGGGCATCCGCTGTTAAAAACATATGCTGGGATAGTTGGTGGTTCATTCCTGATAAATAAGGGACTAAGCCAAAGGAAAATATATGCAAACAAATAAACATCTGCTGACAATAAACCAACATTTGAAAGTTTTTTCAACAATTACAATTGCAAAACATTTTTAATTTAGGTTCCTCACAAAAATAATTTGCATGGTTTCAGAAAATCTGGGTCAAACGATTCAGCTTATACACTGTTTTATGTTGCTTCTTTATTGCTGCTTTACTTCCCACTTTCATACCTTTACAGTAAAGGTTTGGAGCTACACAAGGCTGAGTAAAGGATTATTTGCAACCAACTTCTTCAAAATGTACTGTGATAGGGACTTACTGACTGAGAATAAACCTTTAAAGGGATGTTTACAATGTACTTTGAAATGTTTATTTATTATAATATTATATGTTATTCTTTTTTGTTTGTCTTGTTTTCTGTTTGTTGTGGTGGCCATCAGGCCATATAGCTGTGGATCAGAGTGGGCCATTATGTAGCTCTAAGTGGCCTATGAGCAAAATAACACCCTCTTACACAACAAATTTATTAACCATATTATACAGCTGCCCCTCGTAATGGCCTTCCTAAAACATGGAAATAACAGGCTTATGAAAATAATGGCCAAAATTGTCCATGTGATGGTGACTTTTTGTAGGATAAATGCTCCCATGTTGTGCTCCAATGGATGACAAGCCACAACAAGAGAAACTAGTTAAACAACCAAGCAGGTGTTGTGGGTTTTGTGTTAAATGGATATTTATCATGATTTATGTTACCTTATGGGTAGCTACTGCTTGAATACCTCCTATTTTTGCAGAGGTTTACATTACAGAATTGTGCCTGATAGAGTGGATCAGCACCTCAGCTCTGACCTGTTTACTTTTTTGGTAAAACCTATTGGTTTTGTAAATATTATATAATAGAAGCAACAGGCAAACAGTTATGTTAAATTATGAAGGTAAATTAAATCTTTTTAATAATATATTTGAGAGATTTAAAGGCATTTTAGATATTTTAGGCTGTTCCAAGTGTGTCAAGAACAACTGTATTATGGGTATTGTTAATGCATTTCCAATACTAAGAGCACAGTTCTAGCAGATTGATTAAAGTTGAACCTATAATTCAATGAGGACAGATAAAAAAGGGAATCATTAAAACACACCAAGTTAATACAAATCCTGGTTCCATATTGTGCCCTATCTTTCAACCAACACTGGTGCATTTGCACAATGAAACTAAATTTGAATAAGGCTAAATTTGACCAGCCTGGTGGCCAATATTTATTAATTTCACCAGTAAGAGCAGAGTGTGAAGGTTTAATTAGCATAGTAGAAGTACAGTTCTGTTTAAAATATTGCAATGCACACAACATTATGGATGACATATCAGAGTTCAAAAGAGGACAAATTGTTGGTGCATGTCTCGCTGGCACATCTGTGACCAAGACAGCAAGTCTTTGTGATGTATCAAGAGCCAAGGTATCTAGGGTGATGTCAGCAAACCACTAAGAAGGATGAACCACATCCAACGGGACTAACTGTGGACTCAAGAGAAAGCTATCTGAAAAGGATGCCTGGGTGCTAACCCACATTGTATCCAAAAAACATAAAACTCACTGCAGAAGTAAATGTGCACCTCTATTCCTCAAGCTGTTTCCTATTCGGTGGGAGCTACAAAGTATACATGACCAAGCTGCTATAGCCAAACCTTTGGACACTTATGCCAATGCCACCAGCAAAAATCTTGGTCTGTGGCCAATGTAAAACATGTATTGTTCTCTGATGAATCCACCTTCACTGTCTTTCCCACATCTAGGATAGTTATGATGTGGAGAAACCCCAAAAGAGTGTACGGCCCAGTCTGTTGCATGCCCAGAGTGAAGCATGTGCGGTCAGGGGAGGCAGGTGAGGGAGTGCCTCACCTGTTATCATCCTCACTTGCTATCATGACCTGTATACTAATGATAAAATAAATATTTATCCAGTGATCTGTGCTATTATTATGGGTTTGTGATTTGGTTTGTTCTGTTTCCTGGTTATCTTTTTCTTTATAATAGGTGAATCATTATGGTGCAGGAGGTGTGGCTAATCTTACACCTTATTTAAGGAGCTGCAAAGATGCGTTTGATGGATTGTTTCTTTTTGACTTCCTTTGACTTACCCACCGCTAAAATTATGTTGTTGTTTTGGAATATGTTCTTATGTTATATGTTGTTGTTTTGAACGTTATATATTATGTTATGTTAGACATTTAATTTACATATGGGTTACTTTGATACCCCTTTGTACTTAATTTTTTAAAATTATTTTTGTAACCTTAAAATAAATGTATCTTGCATTTTTTCATTCAACTTTGGTTCGTAACAAATGGGGGCTCGTCCTCAAGTAAATTTGGAAACCTTGATTAAAAACACCTGTTGGATTTCCATGTGGAAGCTGCATGAGTTTTGTTAGTACACGGTGGTGTTTGTTTTGTTTTGCAGCCTCTTGTATTCTCTTGGATTGGTTTGAGAAATTTGTAAAAAACATTGGAAGTGGGTAAGTTTATTTTTGATATTTATACTATCACGAATGTGACTCTATTTAGCCCGATGATATCTTGGAGTGTAGTTTTGAGGTGATGGTGTATTTGATTATAAACTCATGATATTTCTAACACAAGGCTGATATCTCCGTGTTATGTATTGTAATGCTTTGCGTTGGTTTTTGTTGTTTTAGTTTGTTATTTTTGTGCTAACGCCGACTTGAGAGCACTGCTGCTTTTGTCGGTCTACTGGTTTGTCCATAGATTTAGACATCTGTCGGTATAGGAGTGCTTAAAGATACTTGACTCTTGGTGAAAGCATGAAGATAGGGTGAATTAGAATAGGGAAAAATAACAAAAAGATAGGGGAAGGATAGGGAAAAGATAGGCTTGTGTTTGAAATTTTATATACGTTTGTTTGGGGGGAAAAAAAAGGAAAAATGTCCTTCGAATTAGAGATATTTTTTAAATCACCTAATGAAGACACATTTGACAAGCTAACAAAAGAGCAGTAATTAGAGTTGGCAAACCAATATGATGTACACTTGAAGACAAAAGATAAGAAATTAAAGGAATCTGTTGCTATAGTTGTAAAGGCAGGTTTAGTTCATTTAGGGA
Organism: Danio choprae; assembly: GCA_903798125.1. NCBI lineage: Eukaryota > Metazoa > Chordata > Actinopteri > Cypriniformes > Danionidae > Danio > Danio choprae. Next base: position 3,721,583 of record CAIGQW010000415.1, on the reverse strand, counting down.
TGTTTGAAGTTGAAAAGTCTGTTGTTGGGGAAGATCATGAATTATTTACACCGAGTTCACAAGATGCAACATCACTGTCATTTGAACAACAAAAGGAATGAATACTTTTGGAGTCAGAGAAAGTAAGAATTAACCATGAAATTGAAATGCGCAGATTAGAGGTTGAAGCGCTGCACTTTTAACTAGTTGGTGAGGTAAAGTTAGATGAAAATGCGAACAGTGCAGTTCTGTCTGCTAAAAAAGGTTTGGATGTGACAAATAATATTAAGTTGTTACCAAAATTCAGTGAAACAGATGTTGACACATTTTTCAGATTGTTTGAAAGATTAAGCGCATCGATGGCCTGGTCAGAAGCTGAACAAACTATGATGCTTCAGTGCGTACTTACGGGAAAAGCACAAAAAGCTTATGCTGCTTTATCAGCGGTAGATAGTGGGTGTTATAGTAAGATCAAAGAAGCTGTGCTAAAAGCTTATGAGTTGGTCCCGAGACTTACAGGCAGAGATTTAGAAATATTCAAAAATCTAATGCACAAACATATTCTGAATTTGTGTCTGAATTAAAACTTCAGTTAGATCGTTGGTGCTCTGTGTCGGGAGTTAAAACGTATTAGAATTTGTATGAACTAGTCTTGTTGGAACAATTTAAAGCTACACTTCCTAATCATGATGTTCTTTTTTTGACAGAATGCAAAGTGAAGTCTGCAGAAGATGCTGCTGTTATCTCTGAGTATGTACTCACACATAAAGTTGAGAAAATGGGGAGTGACGTTAAAAATAAATTGAGATCCGATAATGTTTTTGGCGAAAGTGCAGCTTTACGACCATTTGTATTTGAAAACGGTAAAACAGAAAAAGTAGATAGGGCTTTAAAGCCTTATAGTGATAAAAATTACTGTTGTGCTTATTGTCATATGAAGGGCCATTGGAAAAAAGACTGTCTTGTACTGAAAGGGAAATTGTCACGTTTAAAATCTGAACCAAAAGCCATCTTGACAGTATCTTCAGTTCAGACTGATGAAAATGCTAATGATTGTCCTGTTGTTTTACAGCAGCCTGTGATGATGGTTATAGCAGCTAATGAAAGTTATTCTTCTTTCATTACAGATGGCTATGTGTCACTGAAGGAAAATGCTAAGAAAATACCTGTAAAAATTAATCGTGATACAGGTGCATCTGAATCATTTATTTTAGAATCTGTTTTACCTGTTTCACAGGAAATTTCGACTGGGAGTAATGTGTTGATACAAGGAATTGGTTTAAATACATTGTCTGTTCCTTTGCATAGGTTGCTTCTTCAGTCTAAGTTGGTGAGTGGGCCAGTGGTGTTGGGAATTCATCCTTCTTTACCAGTAGAGGGAGTTTCAGTTATTTTGGGGAATAATCTGGCAGGTGATCATGTATGGCATGATGTTCCACCCCCTCCAGTAGTGACAACTACTCCTGCTTTGGGTGAGACGGATATCTCTAAAAACTTTCCAGAGATATTTGTGTCATGTGCATTTACATGTGCTATGCAAAAACAGGGGATTGATGAACAAGATTTATTGGAGAGGGAGATTTTTGTGACTTTTAATACATCTGTTCCAGGCTTTATTGCAGTACCCTCAATTACTCGACATGACTGGGACGTTGCTCAGTGTGAAGATGTTTTTCTGAAACCCTTGTTTGATGTGGATTTGTCCCAGGGTGCAGCAGAAAGCTCTAGTGGATGTTATTTTGTTGATCGCAAAGTGCTGCTACGAAAATGGACTCCGAACAGAGATAAAGGTTTGGGTGGAGCTGTGATACAGGTTGTAGTTCCTGTTTCTTTCCGTGATGCTGTATTAGCAGTTGCTCATGGAGGCATGTCTGGTCATTTGGGCATAATCAAAACTTACCAACATTTGCTGCAGTATTTCTATTGGCCTCGTGTAAAACCCGCTCCCCTTTTCAACATCTGATAGTGAACTGTGTACTGTATATATAGATCTGGGAAGTATTCACAGCACTTCACCTTTTCCATATTTTGTTATGTTACAGCTTTATTCCAAAATTAACAAATTAATTATTTTCTTCAAATTTCTACAGACAATACCCCATAATGACAACGTGAAAGATGTATGTTTAAAATATTTGCAATTTTATGTAACAAAAAAAGAAAGGACAATTAATTAAAAGAAATCTAGACCAAGTAACTATGCAGTAAGTAATAGGTAGTATTACATTGACTAATATAGAAGCAAAATTAACTAAGCAGTAAGTAATAGCTAATCTTGTCACGGTCACACAAGTAACAGAGGGCAGAGAATTAGTGATCAAGGTGTTTATTCACACACGTGAAGTCTTCACACTCAATGAGGTGAGCTTAAATATTGAGTGGGTGATTGCAGGTGCAGGTGTGTGTGATTAGTATTCGGGTGATTGTTCACGGTGTGTGGTGGATGGTGATTGTGAATGGTGACTGGGGCTGATGGAATGTGCAGAGGGTGTGACAGTACCCCCCCCCCCTCCACGGGTGACTCCTGGCACCCTAGATTGGCGGCGGGGATGACCTCGGCCTCGGGGAGCTGGGCGATCTGGATGTTGACGGTGGAATTCCTCGAGGAGAGTAGGGTCTAAGATGTCATCGCGGGGAGTCCATGACCTCTCCTAGGGACCAAATCCTTCACAGTCTATGAGGTATTGGATCCGGCCCCCCTGCCGCCGGGAGTCAAGAATCTCCTGGACCCGGTAGATCTCGGGTTGCGCTGGAGGGGGAGGCGGTTCCGGTTCTGTGGAAGGAGGAGAAACAGGGTCAGTGTACAGTTTGGGTAGGGATTCGTGGAAGGCTGAGGAGATACGGGAGTGTGGAGGTAGGTTGAGGCATATGTGACAGGGTTTGTGAGTGGATAGTGTATGGCCCTATGTAGCGGGGACTCAGCTTCTTGCATGGCAGTCGGAGGCGAATATTTTTGATCAAGAGCCATACCTTGCCTCCAGGGTGGTATTCGGGGTTAGGTAACCTACGGCGATTCGCAGCTTCGGTGTGGCTACGTACTGAAGATGGATGTAAGCTGAGTCCCACACCCTCTCGCTTTCCTGGAACCAGTGATCTACCGCGGGAACTTCGCAGGACTCGCCAGTCCACGGGAACAAGGAGGGTTGGTAACCTAAAACACATTGGAAAGGGGTTAGTCCGGTGGAGACTGGCTCCAGGTGTTTTGATGTTGGACACAGTATGTTCGGATGTAGCGAGAGATTTCCTGGATCTTTCGTTCGGTCTGGCCATTTGTTTGAGGGTGGTAACCGGAGGAGAGGCTGATGGTAGTACCCAAAAGGTGGAAGAAGGCTCGCCAGACCCTGGAGATGAATTGTGGAGGATGTCTTCCGGTAGGCCGTAGTTACGGAAGACGTGTTGAAAAAGTGATTCAGCTATTTCGAGAGCCGTGGGAAGTGTTTTGAGTGGGATCAATTTACAGGCTTTAGAAAAGCGGTCCACTATCACCAGTATGGTGGTGAAACTCAGAGAGGGAGGTAGGTCGAGGATGAGTAAGGAGTGTGACTTGGCGTGTTCATCTGGTGATCTTAACGTCGCCCATTGGTGAGTCCTGGATGGTGTATATTTGATACCTGGTTTCGTTCAGTATGGTGGGTATGCGGTGTTTGGCGACGAAGTGAGAGGAGATAAAGTTCCCTGTCGCTCCGGAGTCTACCAGGATATGAATGGGGAAAGTGCAAGAATCAACAGTTAGGGAGGCGTTGAGTTAGGGAGGTTTACCTTACAACAATACAATGACCCTAAGCACACAGCTAAAATAACAAAGAAGTGGCTTCACAACAACTTTGTGACTTTCCTTGAATGGCTCAGCCAGAGCCCTGACTTAAACCAAATTGGGCATCTCTGTAGAGACCTAAAAATGGCCAACATCCAACCTGACAGAACTGGAGAGGATCTGCAATGAGGAATGGTCGAGGATCCCCAAATCCAGGTGTGAACAACTTGTTGCATCTTTCTTAAAAAGACTTATGGCTGTATTAAATCAAAAGGGTGCTTCTACTATTTAGTAGAAGCACCCTTTTGATCTAATACAGCCATAAGATTACAATGTCTCGTAGAATATCAGTAGCACCTCATAGAAATGTACTGCTGTATGGTAGGTGTCAGATGTAAAATGTTAAAGGTGCAGTGTGTAAGTTTGACACCCAGTGGTTGAACTAGGTATTGCAATCCTGGATCAAAACAAGGGCAAGTTGCCAGATTGAGGACATGAGCGAGTGCTCTAAATAGAAGGAATATTTTCCATATTAAAAGGAGTTTTGTCCTAACCAACACCTTGAATTGGTATATTAGAAACAGCTTCTATTTCCACAGGTGAACAACCGAAAACTATGACAATGATCACCCCAGGTAAACCTCATGTGCTTTATTCAGTGTTAAATGCTTACAATGTGAGTTTGGTTTGAATGCCATTTACATTACATATATTGCCATATACTGAAAGCAGAAGCAGATAGTTCACCTCTGATCTTGAAAATAAAATAAATAGTTTGAAATTGAACTTAAGAACTAAACACATATGAATGATTCAGCATCTACATTTAATAATGTTAAAGAGGGTTAATATGTATTAAATAGATTATAAACCTTACCATTTTGTGAGTGAGTGCATATTTTATGCTTATGAATGGCTGTACTTAAATTTCTGTCGTGTTTCATCTGCTGCAAACAGACAAATTGCTTATCACTACGTATCTCATCACAAAGCGTGTTGTTAGGACATGCGGTTACAATGTAACCTGCTCACCTAAAGTTTACGTTTGTAATATTTTATTTGCTAATTAATTATTGCTGTCTGAGCGAATGAATGAAATACGCTGTTTTCCAAAAAGGCAACCTGGGTTGCTGAAATATATTTGGCAAAATTGGCAGTGGGCCGGTTAAAATTACCAAAACAAAGACAATGTTTTCCAGCAGAGAAAATACATTTTCAAAGCAGAATAACTGACTTCAGCATTGTTTTTCCTATAAACAAGAATGTTCTCTTAGCTTGTTTCTTTAATATCTGCAAACATATTATGGAATTTTTATGCTTTAGGAGAGTCAAAAACTTACATACAGCACCTTTAAATACCTTTATTAAAAACTACTTGTAAAATATAAGTTATGCCCTTGCCACTTTAATTATCACTAATTACCTAAGTGTTACCCTGCAGGAACTAATGGTGATCTGGCTCTTTACTTTAAAGGTGCTGTATGTAAGTTTTTAACTCTTCTAAAGCATAAGAACACTCTAATATGTTTGGAGATATTTAAGGAACATGCCAAGTGAACATTCTTGTTTATCTGATAAACAATGCTGAAGTCAGTTATTCTGCTTTGAAAATGTCTGTTACAAGCCGGAAAGTCTGTCTTTGTTTTTTTGTTTTTTAACCTTCCCACTACCACTTTAGTCAATTATTATTGGCTATATTTCAGTACCCCGGGTTGCCTTGTTGGAAAACAGTGTATTTCATTCAATCATTCAGAAAGGCTCTCAAAGCATGCGTCCGTGACCGAAATGCGACCTCCGGTGGACAGTAGCAGACTCTAAAATGAGACGCAGATTCAGAGTTCCACATGAGGTTATTAATTAGCAAATAATATAAATATTACAAACATAAACATTAGATGAGCAGGTTACATTGTAACCCTGTGTTCTAACAACACACTATGTGACGAGATTTGCAGTGATAAGCAATTTGGCTGTTTGCACCAGACAAAAAACGAGATACATTTAAATACGGCCATTCCGAAGCACAGGATATGCACTCACTAACAAAATTGTAAGGTTTATAATCTAATTAATACATATTAAACCTCTTTAACGTTATTAAATGTAGATGCTGAATCACTGATATGTGTTGGTTTTGAGTTACAGTTTTATAGTTCACTTTTAAACGGTTTATTTTTAAAATTTGTTTTAGGGGAAATCTGCTGCTGCTTTCAGTAGTATGGCAAAAAATGTCATGTAAAATGGCTTTGAAAGCTCACATTGTTAGCATTTAACCCTGAATAAAGCACATGAGGTGTACCTGAGGTGAGCATTGTCAAAGTTTTCTGTTGTTCAGCTGCAAGAAATAGAAGCTGTTTCCAAAACCTAAATATAGTTCATTAGAACAAAAACTCCTTTTACATGGAAAATATTCCTTCTATTGCATGCCGTTGCATTAATACAGAACACAATTTAAATCAGCCTTTAGGCTCGATAGGCTGTCTTCTGATGGTCTTCAATCTGGCAACATGCGCTTGCATTTGTTTTGATGCAGGAATGCAATACCCAGTTCAACCACTGGGTGTCAAACTTACATACTGCACCTTTTAAAGTGAAAAAAACATGTTAACCCCTCAGTAATTGCTCATGCATTTTCGCAAGAATTACTTGAATCTGGCCCATTATTTAAAAGCGAAAAACATGTTAAGCCCTCAGTAATTACTCATGCATTACCGCAAGAACTACTTGAACACAGCCATGTCACCCTGCAGCCCAAGACCGGTTACTCGCTGAAGCTAAGCAGGGCTGAGCCTGGTCAGTACCTGGATGGGAGACCACATGGGAGAACAAGGTTGCTGTTGGAAGTGGTGTTAGTGAGGCCAGCAGTATAGTAAAGTGGACACTATACTGTCAGTAGGTCCTGTCTTTCGGATGAAACGTTAAACCGAGGTCTTTACTCTCTGTGGTGATTAAAAATCCCATGGCACTTCTCGTAAAGAGTAGGGTTGCAGTTGCAGTGGTGCAATGGGTGAGTGTAGCTCAGCGGAGCATTTCTGCAGTTGCAGAGGTGCAGTGGAGAGTTAAGAGTGCTCCCGCAGGAATGGTAAATACTGTCAGTAGTGATATGTAGATATGAAAGTGAATAAGGGCTCAGCTATGGCGCCACTGCAGTTGCAGTGAAATTTGGTGTTAGTTCAGAACATGTCAAAAACCGAAAAAGGCTAGTGTGAACATGACATCGAGGGTGCGGGCTGTGTAAGTGGAAATGTATCCTTTGCATAGTGTTAAAGCATTTAGAGTGGATGTGGAGTGTAATAGGTTGTGGGGGATGGGGGGAATGGGGATGGGGAAAATATGGGAGTTGCGCAGAAGTAATGTAGGGGGAAGTTTAATTCAATTCAATTCAATTCAAGTTTATTTATATAGCGCTTTTTACAATATAGATTGTGTCAAAGCAGCTTAACAAGTTCAAGTAAAGTCCAGGTTTTAGAGTTTAGTTCAGTTCAGTGTGGTTTAAGTTTCACTGCTGAAAGTTCAAACACTGAAGAGCAAATCCACCGAAGCGCAGTTTAACATTTCAAAGTATAATTTCTAAATAACGAGGGATGATGAGGGTCAGCTTTTGGAGCCGGCTGTTATAATCTCTGAAATAAGAAACGAGAGAATCAGAAATATGATTTTTTTACAACAAGGTACATGTACAGCAGACTTAATGAATTGTTTTAGCTGATATTCATGCAAGGAGTCTTAAAAAGGGTATGAGCAACTGTGAATTGAAGCGTCTTTGTTAGTGCATGGTACGATAGCTTTGTTGACGCAAAGTGCAAGGATGACAGAGGTGGGCATTCTCCAACCATCCGCCACAGGATGGCGGATGGTTGGAGAGCTGAGGATATGGGGTGTGGCTTGGCTGGTGGTCCTGGAAGTACCTATTGAAGACCAAGAAGGTAAAGTGATAGTGGATTGAAGTTTAAACCCCTTAGTGATATTGAAACTTGCTTAAAATGCAAATGTATCTACCACCCAGTCAATGGATGAAACATTACTCCATTTGTCAGAAACGTTTGTTTCTTTGCCAAACGACTTGCCATGGCAAACTTGCTTATGACACTTTTGTGGCTCATAATGCTCGTGTATGGACAAAAGTCACTATGGCCTTAAGATTGGACTTCTATACTTTGTTTTGCTAGCTGCAAATTAATCTTTCAGAAGTTTTAATTCTATCGGATGTGGCAATTTTTTTTGTTGTTGTATTTTTTAAAAATGTATAAATGAACTGTCGTAGTCAAACCAAGAACTTTAAAAATGGTGACACCATTTAATTTAAATCATGCTTAAACAGCATTGCCCTTGCAATCTTAACATGATTAGAATCACAAGCATATCTGGCCAAAGTCATTATACAAGTCGTTTGCAACTGGGTCATTCATAAACTGTCAAGAGAGAATGCAGGACTCTTTGAGTCCTGGGAGCTCTTTGAATGGTGGCACTTCTCCGTTCAGCTATTGGTTGAATGAACTGTCAATCAAAAGACCGGCGGCCATTTTGTGACTGATATGTTTACATCTAAAAATGCTACTCTATTGAACGCGCTTCAGTGGTTTGGGTGATAGCAGTGCTTTTCGTGGCTGTTTGTTGATGTATAAATGGGTTATGGACTGATCTTTTATGCAATTGGATTGCCTGGACCCTGTGTAGTCGAATTACTCCATGCTGTTGGAATGTTATGGATCTGTGGACAGGCGGGAGGCTTGTGAGGTGAGTTTATTTGGTTATTATCTTGTGGTTGATGCCAGTATTGACAGATGACACAAGTGTCATTCTGGTCATGCACATCTCGGCTTTCGAAAGGTGTATAAAAATGTTTAGTCTTTGTTAGTGAGTCGTTATTTTGCCAAGGTTTCTCCTTAAATCATGCTATGTAATGCGGGTGGAACGGTAGGGGAGAGTTCGGCTTCATAGCGATGGTTTGGAATCATAAATACCAGCATCTAAGAGTTTAGGCAGAGTTCGTTGGCTGGAGATTGCGGATGTGTAGAATGAGTCAGGTGGAGATATGTGGATGTTTGAAATAAATGGAGAAGAAGATGTTTTGACCTTGTTGTGGTTGGATGGAGGAAGAGCTGATGGGCCAGTGTTACACCAGTTGCATCTTGCGGGACCTCTGGCTCGATTTGTAGACCTGGCAGGGCTGGGTGGCGGTGTGCCGTGGCTGAGTTCCAGGGAGAGCGGGGCTCTGACTGAAGTTTGTTGTTGTTTGTTGGTTCTTTTCCATATCTATAGGTTTGGTGCAAAGCTGTAAAAAAGCTTTTTTGGAGCTGGAGCGTTTTTTGTAGCAGGAAGCGGTCTTCAAAACAAAGATGGCTGTGATATGGAACTTAGGGTATTTATAATAGCTTAGGAATCATCTGATTGGTGAATCATGAATTAGATAATGCGGGACCACCTGCAGCAATCATAAGCATGTGATCCTCTCAAAATTAGTTTATAAATAAACTTCACTTATTCATTCATTTTCTTTTCGGCTTAGTCCCTTTATTAATCAGGGGTCGCCACACAGAATGAATCGCCAACTTATCCAGCATATGTTTTGCACAGCGGAAGCCCTTCCAGCTGCAACCCATCACTGTGAAACACCCATAAACTCCCATTCACACACATACACTAGAGACAATTTAGCTTACCCAATTCACCTATAGCGCATGTCTTTGGATTTGTGGGGGAAACCGGAGCACCCGGAGGAAACCCACGCGAACACAGGAAGAACATGCAAACTCTACACATAAATGCCAACTGACTCTGCTGAGGCTCGAACCAGCGACCTTCTTGCTGTGAGACGACAGCGCTACCCACTGCACCACCCAAGAAATAGCATGAGAAAAAAAAAACTAAATAAAATCACCAAAAATAAAGCCACCAAAAGACACTGGAAAATACTTTATTTACTTGAACTACTTGAACTGTTTAGACTACTGAACTGTGTTTTTATCCTATTTTCTAATATATATATATATATATATATTTATATTTATATATATATATAGAGCGAGAGAGAGAGAGAGAGAGAGAGAGAGAGAGAGATAGATAGAATAGTTCTGTCTGGTTCTTGAATCTGATTGGCTGACAGCTGTGAGATATTAAAGAAGTATCAGCACTGGCACAGCCTCTTCACCCTTGTGTATTAGTCCACCCACACGAGTTGCAAGCAGAGGACTACAGTTTGACAAATATTGCAGCTGTTAGACAACATAATGTACTTTTGAGGCTTTTTTAGGCAATAATGTAGTTGTTAAGATTGCAACTATGCAGTTTATTTATAAGGATAGTGCCTATTTTAAATATTCATAATATTGGAGATTCAGCGCTTTGGCAGCCATCAGCCTGTCATACTAAGCAGACCAAAGACTGTTGACATTCCGCCACAAGATGACGGCAGAGACCGCATAAGTCCTTAAAGGGCACCAACTTTTAAAAAAATTCAAGATTTAATATAAATCTTTTGTGTCTCCAGAATGTGTCTGTAAAGTTTCGGCTCAAAATACTCATCATATTATTTATTATAACTTTTTAAATCTGAGACACGAGCTATTTGCATATTGTAGCTGTTTTTGTTGCCTGTGCCTTTAATGCTAATGTTCTGGTTCTCCCCGCCCACCGTTCCTTATGTGCGTGTCACAGCCATAGCCTTCATGTAGACAAACAGCTCAGTGACAGACAAGAATGAAGCAGAACTCCCTTACTACACTAAGAACTTTCACAACGGTTATTTGATATATTTGTTGTGGAGTTAATTTAAGCCTTTCTGAAGCGATGAGTCACACACAAAAACATTATAAATTTTGCTCGCATGCGCACGCACACACACGTTAGCTTCACACTGTTTTTGCAGGGCTAATGTGACAGGGTACACGTAAATATCCACTGCTGTATGGAGATCATTTTGTTAATGTACAAAATAAACCTGATTTAAGTCCACAAACGAGGATTGAAGCATCTTCTTTCATAATTGTATTGACACTTTGCGGCTGTGGTGATGAATTACGTAGCAATTTTATTATCTTTATAACAAACATGCACTGTTTTAAAAACGTTTTAAACTTGTAAAACTCGTTCTTTATCACATTTGATGATGATTGATGATCCTAGCGAGCTAAACAAATCTTTTAATCCCGGTTGCTTTGCGCACGTCCTGTCTTGTTGAAATGATTATATGCGTTACTACAAAGACATGTTAATAGGCGGCTGTCAATCAATTCGGTGGGCAGGGAAACCACACTCCTAAGTCAAGTTGCGGGTGGCCTCATAATGGGAAGTATTTGGATTCTATTTTAACGTCAAGAAATTTTAAAAAAGAGACTTATTGTCTTTATATCACCCCAATATGACTGTGGACACACTATACATACACAAAGTTCTGTCCAAACAGCTTTAAAAAATTAGTATCATCATAGGTGCCGTTTAAGGGAGAAAAACAGCTTTTTTTTCAGTGTACGTTTCCAACTACAGCTGAAAAAATCATTGCACCTTCCCCGCCCCTAACTCCAACCCCCAGTGACATCTCTTGTAGAACAAGTGCTGCAAGGAGGAGCTGGAGCTGAAGCTCCCCCTTGCTGGAGCTCACCTCTGCCCATGTGGCTCTGCAGTGAGTACCACTTGGAATTAGCAGGTAGTGTTAACTTGAGAAAGCTCAGCACCAATCTACATATTTAAAAGACATGTGAAAACTAAGTTTAGATGTTATGTTAAAATCATTTAGGTTTATTCAATAAAAACTCAGCACAAAACAGTAGTTAGGCTTAATTTGCATGAATATGAATAAAACACAATGTGGCATAAGGAAATTAATTTGTGCCACAATGGGTAATTTGTTTTACCTTTTAAATATTAATAAAGTACATATCATACTCTTCATGTCTGAGAGCTAGTTTAATATCCTATAGTATATTAATCACCAAAAATGTCAAAATAGAATGTAAACTTAAAATAATAAAACTCTGTGAACACTCACTTTTAGTAGTAGGTACACTCACTAGGTGGTATTTATTAGGATAATAAAGGACAATAATAAAATATTCAACATACCTGATTGAAGAATTTTCTCTTCTTTGTTTTTCACACTTTTGTCTGCCTCTGCTCAGTTCTGTTGCGCTGCCTTCCTGTAAGCAGCTACGATACCTGCTAAGGTCCAATATTATGAGGTTTTGCGTTTTACTCAACAATGATCAGTTTACCAGTCCAACCGTACTGTAAACACTGAAAAAGCCCTAAAGCAGACATTTTTTGTACAAATAACATAGTTAATTTAGTTTCTTGCGTTTTTATAAAAAGTATTTATTTATTTACTTTTTTTACATAAAATCATAAAAGAAAACATTGCATGGTAACACTTGAGTAATTAGTAAGAGGATAATATATAT
>CAIGQW010000415.1:3677771-3703143 GCA_903798125.1 Danio choprae | reverse complement strand
TATGGGGTATTGTGTGTAAAATTTTGAGGAAATAAATGAATTTAATCCATTTTGGAATAAGGCTGTATCATGGAGTGTGGAAAAAGTGAAGCGCTATATATACTTTCCGGATGCACTGTATATCCTGAAGGTTGTGCCATGTATCAGGATGACAATGCATCAATACACACAGCAAGACTGGTAAAAAAAGAGTGGTTTGAAAGTGGTTTGAAAGTGAAGTTAAACATCTCACATGGCCTGCACAGTCACCAAACTATATATTATTGAGCCACTTTGGGGAGGAGCGAGTCAGGAAACATTTTTCTCCACCAGCATTACTTAGTGACCACTACTTTGCACTAAGAAATGCCCTCTGGGATTTCTACACAATACTAATGAATTATTGTGGTCTAAATCCAGGCATTTCCGTTTCATTGTATATTTATATACTGAACGACTGTATACTTATATGTATATATGTATCATATGTAAGGCTATAATATAAAATTATTTTAAGAGTTAATTGAATCCTGTGGAATTGGGGGTAATGGTAATGTGCTATGCTTTATCCTGCTCCAAATCGAACTGGTTAAAATCATTTGTTATTTTTGAGTTTACATATGAAGATGTTTTGTTGATTATAAAGAAATGTAATTGTGTTTAAATAATTATTTTAAGAGAGGATTATGCTGTTTAAAATAAATAAATGAATCAAATCAAACTAAATCAAATCAAACACATTTTAAATATAATAGTTTTAATAACTATGTTTTAACAAATTTATTTTGTCTTACAGTACAGTAAATGCTATTTTACTAGTTATTTTGAAAAATACTAGTATTCCACCCAAAGCATAAAACAAGCTTTAAAACATAGTAGTTTCACATGTTTGCAACAATATAGGGCTAGTTCAATTTCAATTACAGCATGCATTTGCAGAACAAGCTGGCAATCTTCCCTCATAATGGAGTTTGTCCTAATAGTAACATACAATTCTGTAATCAGTGCCAATGCATCATTCACCTGTCTTCTTTAGTGACTATACAACTGCTCTTGCGCAGCGCAGCATGGTGGCCCCACGTCTATGACCAAATGTTTTGCTTTCGATTTCAGGTGCAGAAAAAATCAAGCTTCAGTGACATTATTATCAAATATAGTAACCCACACATCCAAGTGTATGAGTGATTATTGAAAGGACACACAAACTGATTTTGAAACTATTTTGTTTGAGTGCCCAGGGAACAATTAAGGGTTGGGTCCCTTATATCTGTTGTGGGTATCGAAGGTGGAAGAGAGTCTCCAGCATTATTATTTTCATTAGACCCAGGTGTGCATAGTTTGTTTGAAGCTATAAGGGGGTATAAAGTGTGTAAGATGCAATACTCAAAATGCAATACTCCTCATATTCATAAAACATTTACAGATATTTTCTTTACCCTTGCATTGCAAATTGGAGGTGGAGATGAAAATAAGGTTTTGCTAGAAACCAATAGAGTTTTAGAGTTGAACACATTTTTGTAATACTTGTTAATAGTTTTAGCATAAACAAACAAAACATGTTTGAACAGAATGCTTTTAAAGATTTTTTTTAAAGAACATTCCAATCTAGTGAGGCAATGTCTTCCCTCGCTTGTTCTTATGAGTCTTCTATGTTTGTCCCCTCCTCAGCATATTAGGGGATTTGAAGAGATGTGAGGAATATATTTGATGCAGCCTTCAAAATACATGGAATGTCTTAAAAGCCAAGGCTGTACTGCAGAAATTAAATGAAGTGAAATTAAATTTCATCTTTATTTCTATAGTGATTTTTACCTTGCCGAAGCAGCTTACCATAGATGAAGAGAGGCCATAACAATATTTCAGATTGTGGAACATACCAACAAATCAGGCAGGCAGGAGAGTAGTAGTGGAATACTGGTGTAGTTCTAGTTAAATTTAAACTTTATCTGTTCAGTTTAATACAAATGTCTCTTTTGAAGTTCAGTTTGGTTTGCTTCAGTTCAATTTGGTACAAATGTCACTGTTGAAGACCAATTCACTGAAGACGACAAGGCAAGCAAGGCAGGCAAGCAGTTGACAGTACCTATGTTTCCATTCAAAGACACAAATTAAGTTTATGCACAAAACTGGAATATCACATAAAACATTTCCAAATAAAGCACTGTTTCTATCCAATGAGTCAAATCTTCACTTCCTGATTAACTGGCGACAAATATGGAAAAAAGAGAAATTTGCTGCATTAGGAGAAGCCACTGTGGTCCTTTTTTATATAATAAAATAATTGCACTTCAGAAGACAAAACAAAATGAATGTGTGGTGGCTCTTGGAGGCGCAAGATCCCTCTTTAAAAGCACAGCTGCTCAACACAGTTCTGGGAGGAAACAATTCTAAACCACTTTGATGATGGACTTTGGCTAAGGAATTTTAGACTAACAAAAACAATATTTCACATAATATTTCAAACAATATTTATATGCTTTACAAACTAGTTGGTCTCCTGGTTTGTCTATATAAAGAAGAATTCCATAGTGTCAGATTTGTCCTTTCTAGGAAAATCTATACATATTTTTTTTATGTATAGATTTAATTAAATTGTTTGCACTTAAGCACTGATTTGTTTCTTTTCTGAAAAAAAAGTATTCTTATACAGTTTTTCTCAGTTGCTTTTTTTTCGAAGCAGACTTAACATTCTTTAAACAGTCAGTGCAAATTTCTAAACTGTTTGCTGGAACTTCAAAACTTTATAGCATGTCTGCAAAATGTAGTTAGTCCCCCCAAAATATTTCATTCATGCTTCAAAACCTAGTTATGTCAGTAATTTGGCCAAGGCCACCAAAACATAAAGTGTGTTTGTCATTGTGTGAGCCACACTGCTCAAAATGATTACTTTGTTTTTTTCACCATGACAGTCAACCATGGAAATTAAGTAAAATAAATGTGATATTTGTTGAAAGAAGTCAAACATAGAAAAAATATATGAACATTTGTATTTATACAGTACATTTATTTTTGTAAGAATATGTTGCATGTAAAGTGAATGTGCCATGTCTTGTTTGTCTATTTACTGTATTGTACATTTCTTATGTTACCACAAATACACAAAAATACCACAAATGAAACAAAAAAAAATTCTTGGTGAACACCCTGTCACTCTTGTTGGTCAGGCCAGAGATTGCAAGTCTTTCAATTGCCCTTCCACAAGCATGACTCTGCAGTTTATGATTGTGGAAGTTCTCCATTCTCAAAAAAATAAAAAACTAATTGTAAAAGGTAGTGATTGTATCTACATATACAGTAGTCAACATTTGAAGTTAATCAAAATTGTCCTACTGTAACACAAGAATGGGTGTTGCTGAGCAGTTTTTGGACAACTTTGATGAAACGTTTTGATTCACTTCAAATGTTGACTACTATGCTCCCAGACTTGATTGGTTAAATAGATGATTCAAATTGTATCGCAATTAGAGGTCATTTACCAAGTTAGCAGACATTATAAACAATGTCAATATCAGATATTTATGGTGTAAACGTGTATACAAATGTTTGATAATTGAATAGACTGTTTTGAGTGTGATGGCTTACACAATGAAAAATGATTGAGAAGTTGTGAAGAGTTTGACAGTTTAAATGAGAATCGACTAGTCAGTTTTGATCAACAAGCCATATGCAATTAGTTTTTGTCCAAACTACAGAAATTTGTACTTTCTGTTTGTACACATTTGCCAAAGCATTTGCAATTTGCTTAAATCATTAAGAAATGCCTCTCTGAAGTGAACAAAGATCTAATTGTTCAGAGATCTAAATGTATCGTTTTGAAAAATAAAAATTTCAATCGAGAATTGAGCCAAAGCTGAGACCAAAAAGAGAGAGAAAAAAGCAAACACAGATGAGTGTGAAAAGCTTTGTTATTTTTTAAAAGTAAAATAACTGAACATACACAGAGATTTAATCGTTATTTACAGCTAAAATGCTAGTCAAAATTTGAGCTAAGAAATTAAACTTACCTGGTAAAAACCTAGATGATCCGGCATTTCAAGTTGGAGTTTGTGGTGTATTAACCTAATAATAATTCAGAGAAATTAGTGAGTTAAAATCATTTTGTGACATTTCCTATGTATGTGAAGTGAAGTTTATTTATAAACTAATTTCGAGAGGATCACGTGCTTATGATTCCTCACAGCTGGTCCCGCATCAGCTCACGATTGATTCACTAATCAGATGATTCCTAAATCACTATAAATAACCAGAGTTCTCTTATCTCAGTATTTTCGTCTTGAAGAATCCCGACTCTTTGACAAACCGCGCTCCAAGCAGCAAATTCAATGCAAGCTACCCACCACCATGGAAAACAGCAACAACAACAACAACATCAACAATTCCAGCAACAACAACAACAATGGCCATTCAAGCCACCGAGCCAATAACATTGACTTCTTCTCAGACAACACTCTCCCCTGATCGCCAGCAGCGGCCCAACACCACCCAGCTCCACACGGTCCTCAAACCGAGCCCGAGGACCAAGCATGAGACCACCGCTTGACACGCTCCTCAACCGCCAGCTGCATCTACAAGGATCACCAACACCTTCCACTTCAAGGCACCAAAACATTTCACCCACCTCTTCATACGTCTCAGCCTCCTCATCCGTCCGCCCGACCAAAAAAATTGCAGTCACAGAACTCCGCAAACTCCACTCAGATCTCAGAATCCACGCTCCACATCATCTCAACAAACCGGAACTCCTTAAACTTTACTCCAATGCCACCTCAGACTCACACCCCTCTCTCAGTCCACCAACAAGGCAACCTACACAGAAAACCAGCTCCCGCTACATGCCATATCCGCACCCATCCCAACCCGGAAAAAAATAAAATAAACAGAAACACGTAGCCCAGGACTCGCGGCCTCCACAAGCCACGCCTTCTTGCTCAATGCCTCCAAACCCACCCTCTTCTACTCAAGCTCCACCCCCCTTTCTCCCCCCTTCACTCCCCTCCGCACATACCACCCCATTCATCATTCTACCCTTCCTACACAAGTTTCTACAGCATGCCTCCCATACACCCTATCTACAACCACGCCTTTCCCATACTATCTAACAATCTAGCCATGGAACCTCCCCCCATCTCCATCTTTGCGAGAAACCAAATCCTCTCAGATGCAAATATCGACCTCATCACTCTCCTTTCACCCATCTCATCCCCCGTGGCAGAATGCCAGGTAGATTGAGGTAAATTCACTCTCACTTAAAAACAATCTGCCAGCACTCAATCTCGCATCTTGTCATTAGCCGAATTCACCATAGCCTTTTCATTTTTTAAAGACATAATATGTTCTGTTTCCCCCATAGGAGGCATGACTTGAATGACTACATGGCTAGCATCGCCGAGCTCGCGCTCTCCTATGGAGGAACTCATTTTTATACCTACCACAAGCTTTTTTTCAGCCAAATGCACAATCCGTGTGACTCAATGGAATCAACAACCTTATTGGGGGGCTCAGGACGTTGATCTCCATAACCGAGTCTTTTTAGGTTGCCGCAATCTCTCCTGCGCAGTCTGCCGCTCCAGCCTTCACTCCACTACCTCCTGTCCTTTCATCACTCCTATCTCCGACTCAGCTCAATCAACCTCTAAATCCACCAGCTACATCCCTCGCCCACCTAATCCTAACCTCCCTTCGCTCCTCCCCTTTTCATCTTTTCGCTCCTTTCCCTTCAACCGAGACATCTGCCAAAACTTAAACATCGGCAGATGTCTCAGAAACCCCTGCAAATATCTGCACATCTGCAATTATTGAGGCGGCTCTCACACAAAAATTATTTGCTCAATATGAAGAGTCAATAATAAAAAGTCAAAAAATTACCTGTCGACTCCAGTGTGTCAGTGTTCGTCCGCGTCATCCGTTGTTTGTCATGTGCTTTCGTTGTCCTTCTCCCGCCACCGTCATTGTTAATCTGTTGCACCTGTATGCATCCCTCTTGTGTCATTAGCCTAATCATCCCCTCTACCATTTATACCCTTTTGTCTGTGTCCAGTGTTGTCTGGTATTTTGGTTCGTCTGGTCGTGTCTTCCTGTGTCTGCCTGTCTCCCCGTAAGTGTTAAATAAAACCGTTTTGTAATGTTCATCCGTCTCCCTCTCGTAATGTTATCCTCCGCCCTCCGGGCGTTACATAATACCAGACCCACAGTTAGCGGCGTGTTTTCCCCCGATTTTCTTTTTATAGTCCTTTTTCCCTCAGTGTTTTATTTTTCTCCCTCCGTGTTCCCTTTAATCCCGTCCGTCCTTCCGTTTCCCGTCACCACCTGCTGGAGCAGGGGGAAAGCAGCCCTGAGGACCATATCCGAGCGACTGAGAACAGCTTTCCGGGCAACGTGGTCTGCGCGCCCATCATCTGTTACAGAGCACGATCGCCCGAAGATGGTCCTCAGGGCAACACCGCCGCAAGAATGGAGTGGACACTGGCGAGTAAAGGATTTCCACTCACCGCCTCTCTGGAGGAAGATCTCGTCAGTGCCACTCCAGACCCAGTGACCAGCCAAGCATCACCATCCACCTGCAGGGAGCGCTTGCCAGAGCCCACCGCAGACGGAGAGCCCCCCGCGGCCAATGAGCCATCGCCCCCTAGAGCGACAGAGCGGAATTGCGCCGTGATGGAGGTGCTTAAACACCCGTCTGACCAGGTGTGTGTGCCGGCAACACCGCCAAGAGGGGGAGTCCTGGCGGCTACCCGCGGAACCAGCGAGAGTCCCGCCCACCCCCCCTATGCAGATGGACAGCGGCTGGACACTGGGAGGCTACTCATTGGCTTCTGGAGCTTTAATTTTAATCTTCCGCTGCTTTTAGGCAGCAATACCCGTCCGCTGTTACCAGGCAGCAACCAACTGTTCCTACACAGTTTTTTAATCTTCAATCTAGAAAAAACCCTCAGCTCCAGGGTCATGAGTAGCTTCCCACGGTCCCCCAGAACTGCAGCCAGTCATCCAGCTCCAGCACTGCTGCAGTCAGCCAGCCCCCCAGCTCACGCTCCAGCTCCGGAAATGGAGCGTGCCTATGGGTACTGCCTGTCTGCGTCACCCTCTGGAGGGTGTCGCCCAGCGTCAGCTCCTACGGCCTCCGAGCTGCGGACTCCACCTCGGCCCTTCGACCCTAGGGCTCCGCGTTGGCTCACTCCTCCCTCGTCTTCGTCGTGGGCCGTCCGCCCACCAGCTCCGCCAGGCTCCCTCGTCCCTCCGGCTCCACCTTGGTCAGTCGTTGCCCTTCCTACGCCTCTGGACTCCACTCATCCGGCTGCACCTCATCGCACCGTCCCACCGGCTGCGTTGAGCTCCTCCATCCCTCCAGCTACGCCTTGGTCCTCTGTCGCTCTGGCTACGCCGCGGGCTTCCGGAACCCCGCCGTCGCCGTGCTCGGGTGAGCCGCCTGCTTCGCCCGGCCCTCAGAAGCCTTGGCGTCACCTTCACCCTTCGGCTCTCCGTCCCTTCCTTGGGCTCCACCGCCATCAGCGGCGTCTCCCTCGGTCGGCCCCCTGGAGTCAGCAGCCACTCCTCCTCCATGGTCCCGCCCTTCCTCGACTCCGCCCGGGGCCGTCCTTCTGGCTGTGTCCTGGGTCCTCCTGCTCCAGTTCCCTTCCTGTCTCCCCCTTGGACTCCTCCTTTGTACCCTCCCCTTCTACCATCCTCTTTGTTTCCTGTTGAAGGCGCGGGGACCGTGCCTTCAAAAGGGGGGGGTACTGTCAGTGTTCGTCCGCATCATCCGTTGTTTGTCATGTGCTTTCGTTGTCCTTCTCCCGCCACCGTCATTGTTAATCTGTTGCACCTGTATGCATCCCTCTTGTGTCATTAGCCTAATCATCCCCTCTACCATTTATACCCTTTTGTCTGTGTCCAGTGTTGTCTGGTATTTTGGTTCGTCTGGTCGTGTCTTCCTGTGTCTGCCTGTCTCCCCGTAAGTGTTAAATAAAACCGTTTTGTAATGTTCATCCGTCTCCCTCTCGTAATGTTATCCTCCGCCCTCCGGGCGTTACACAGTGAATATTTCTCACCTTGCATTTGAATTACGCTCTCACCCTGATACTAACTTTTCTGATTTTCTCATTTCAGGTCTAACCCACAGATTCCACTCAGGCGTTTCAGCTCTCCCCACCTTTAATCTTTTCTGTCCTAATCTACAATCCACAACAACTGATCCCGAGACAGTTTATCATATTAAAAAAGAGATCGACAATAATTTCATGATCGGTCCATTCTCCACCCTGCCATTTAGCGTTTCCCCATTAGTCCAATTGGCAACGTTACTCGAATATTTACAGGCAAAAAGCACCTCATAATCGACCTTTCTTCCCCACATAAATCTACTTTTCCCAGCATTAATAGCACCATTCCGATCGACACTACATTACCAAAACATAGACCAAGCTATTTCTCTTATTAAAATAGATGGCCAAAATGCTTGGCTCGCAAAAATTGACATTGCATCCGCATTCAAAATCATGCCAATTCACCCAGATTATTGGCACCTTTTTGGCATCCATTGGCGCTCACAATTCTATTTCGCAGTCCAACTAACCTTTGGCTGCAAAAGTAGCCTCAAAATATTTGACATGCTCTCCGAAGCCATATGCTGGATATTATCCAACAATTACGACATTTCGTTCCTCATTCACCTTTTAGATGACTTCCTCATTATCTCTCCTCCATCATCTCCCCCTTCTAAACATCTAGCAATCACCCAAAAGGTTTTCGCCGATCACGGAATTCCCCTCGCAGAGGAAAAAACCTCCAGACCCAGCACTTCTATAGAATTCCTGGTTATTAATTTAGATTTTTAAATATTCCAAGCTTCCCTCCCTAAAGAAAAAAATCGACCGCATCATATCTTTATGCCAAAATGTTCTCGAAAGCCAGTCATGCACCAAACACAAGCTCGGACATCTTAATTTTGCTATGCAAATAATTCCCCAAGGTCTCCCGTTTATTACTCACCTCCTTCAGCTCTCCACCACAGTTCCCAGTTTAGAAGACTCCATCTTTCTCTCTAAACCTAGTCGTGACAAAATCAGCTTATGGATTTCCTTTCTTAAGCAATGGAACGGCTGTTTTTTTTTCTAAAGTGACCTGATAGCATCGCCGGTAGATATTAATTTATACATCGACAACGCCCTCTCAGTCGGTTTCGGGGGATTTTACCATAGCCTTCCTCCCCCCCTGAATCATTCTCTAGCCATTCATTCAGAATAGGAGCAGCCACTACAGCAGCCCACAACGGGCTCTCTCCAGACCCTCGGACATTGGTCTTCCGACGCCTTCAAATCCTACATCCGCCTCAGCCAATACCACCTCAAGGAAGCCCAGCTGATTCTCTCCAGATCGACTCCATCCACCAGAGTTCAAGGACACGAGCATGACTCTGCCATTTCCTCCTAACCCCCCTCTTTCTAGCAAGGGAGCCCCTTCGCTACCTTTCCTATTCTCTTCCTTCCATCCTTTCAAGCGTAAGCTATACTCCGCTTCCCCACCACTCCTGCTCACCGCAGTTCTGACTCCCGCAGGAGTCGCACAGAGCTTCGACTCCCACAGGAGTCTTGCCATGCCCCATCCTCCGCCCACCCCTTAGCAGTCACGCGTTAGCAAGAGCCCTCATCGTCCCCTCCCCTTTCCCGTCTCTTGCTAAGGCCCCGCCCCACCCCATGGCTCTCACCTCCGCAGGGGTCGCTCCAGCTTCGACTCCCACAGGAGACAGCATGTCATCTCCCGAGACAGCATGCCAAGCAAGCTTTATTATCAATCATCAGCTAAGTGTGAACTCTTGAAATTTCCTACGTATGTGAAATTTGTTCATTGCACATGAGGTACGATTTGCATTATAAATAATTAGAATTAGTCTTATAAGCTTTTAAGAGATGTTATTCTGTGTATTCAGGCCAGATTATTGTATTCATTTAAATTTTCTGATTTTCTGCTGAACAATTCGGGCATCAAGTCACGCTGATGGAAGAGGAGGATGGCGAGCCACCCATAGACTTTGAAACCTCAACCTTTCGTTTTTCCCAGTTTCTCACCTTCTTTTTGGCTGATGGTGATTACATTCTGTAGCAAAGTTCATTGTTGTTGTGGGAAGAAGAAGACAGGGATGGCGATATAAGGTAAGTATTAGTTTTTATTTTCTTGATGGCACAACATGGGTAGCTGTGTGTGTGTACTTGCGCTCGCTCTCTCTCTCTCTCTCTCTCTCTCTTTTCTCCTGACTGCTCCTTCTCCTCTCCTTAAGAAGGGTGTCTATCTGGCCCAATCTCTAGAATAAACGGGTGTTATTCATTGTTTTTGATTGACCCGCTGACTAGCCACCGGTCTCTGAGCATGCTCTCCCCCCTGTGCTTCCATATGTCCAGCAAATGAAGAATAACCCTTATGTTTATTTTCATGTGATAGCCTCATCTATTGTTTATGTTGACAAGCTTGGGAGAAAAACAACCCAAACTTATCTTAATGAACTCAAAGAATTGGCAAGTCGCAGTGATGAAAGTTTTGAGGATGTTTTGAAAGGGGTGTTAGCTCATATGCATGAAATAGTAGTCCCACAGCGATGTCTTCCACCTTTTTTTTTTTTCATTCATTCATTTTCAACCGCTTATCCGGGGCCGGGTCGCGGGGGTAGCAGTCTTAGGAGAGAACCCCAGACTTCCCTCTCCCCAGACACTTCCTCCAGCTCCTCCGGGGGGATCCCGAGGCGTTCCCAGGCCAGCCGAGAGACATAGTCTCTCCAGCGTGTCCTGGGTCTTCCCCGAGGCCTCTTCCCGGTGGGACATGCCTGGAACACCTCCCTAGGTAGGCGTCCAGGAGGCATCCGAAACAGATGCCCGAGCCACCTCAGCTGACTTCTCTCGATGTAGAGGAGCAGCGGCTCTACTCCGAGCTCCTCCCGGGTGACAGAGCTCCTCACCCTATCTATAAGGGTGCGCCCTGCCACCCTGCGAAGGAAACTCATTTCGGCCGCCTGTATCCGAGATCTTGTCCTTTCGGTCATGACCCAAAGCTCATGACCATAGGTGAGGGTAGGAACGTAGATTGACCGGTAAATCGAGAGCTTTGCCTTTCGGCTCAGCTCCTTCTTTACCACAACGGACCGGTACATCGACCGCATTACTGCTGCCGCTGCACCAATCCGCCTGTCAATCTGACGTTCCATCCTTCCCTCACTCGTGAACAAAACCCCAAGATACTTGAACTCCTACACTTGGGGTAAGGACTTTCCTCCAACCTGGAGATGGCAAACCACCTTTTTCCGGTGGAGCACCATGGCCTCGGACTTGGAGGTGCTGATTCTCATCCCAGCCGCGTCACACTCGGCAGCA
Organism: Danio choprae; assembly: GCA_903798125.1. NCBI lineage: Eukaryota > Metazoa > Chordata > Actinopteri > Cypriniformes > Danionidae > Danio > Danio choprae. The sequence continues at coordinate 3,691,810 of CAIGQW010000415.1, read as the reverse complement.
AACCGCTCCAGTGCATGCTGAAGATCCATGTTCGATGAAGCCAACAGAACCACATCATCTGCGAATAACAGAGATGAAATCCTGTGGTCCCCGAACCGGACCCCCTCCAGCCCAAGGCTGCGCTTTGCAATTCTGTCCATAAAAATTATGAACAGAACTGGTGACAAAGGGCAGCCCTGCCGGAGTCCAACGTGCACTGAAAACAAGTCTGACTTATTGCCGGCAATGCGAACCAAACTCCTACTCTGTTCGTACAGGGACGACACAGCCCTTAACAGAGCGCCTCTGACCCCATACTCCCAGAGCACCCTCCACAGAACACCACGAGGGACACGGTCGAATGCCTTCTCCAAGTCCACAAAACACATGTAGACTGGTTGGGCATACTCCCACGAACCCTCGAGCACCCTGGTGAGGGTATAGAGCTGGTCCAGTGTACCACGGCCCGGACGAAAACCGCATTGTTCCTCTTGAATCCTAGGTTCAATCATCGGCCGGATCCTCCTCTCCAGTACCCTGGCATAGACTTTCCCCGGGAGGCTGAGGAGTGTGATCCCCCTATAGTTGGAGCACACCCTCCGGTCCCCCTTCTTAAAAATAGGAACCACCACCCCAGTTGCCCAGTCCAGAGGTACCGTCCCCGACCTCCATGCGATGTTGTAGAGACGTGTCAGCCAAGACAGCCCCACAACATCCAGAGACCTAAGATACACAGGGTGAATCTCATCTACCCCCGCTGCTTTGCCACTGCGGAGTTTACAAACTACCTCAGTGACCTCAGCTTGGGTGATGGGTGAGTCCACCCCTGCATCCCCAGTCCCTGCTTTCTCACTGAAAGACATGTCGGTGGGGTTAAGGAGATCCTCAAAGTATTCCTTTCACCGTCCGACAACATCCCCAGTCGAGGTCAACAGCTCCCCACTTCCACTGTAAACAGTGTTGATGTGGAGCTGTTTTCCCCTCCTGAGGCGCCGGACGGTTTGCCAGAATTTCTTTGGGGCCGACCGATAGTCTTCCTCCATGGTCTCCCCGAACTCTTCCCAGGCCCGAGTTTTTGCTTCCGCAACCGCCCGGGCTGCAGCACGCTTGGCCCGTCGGTACCCATCAGCTGCCTCGGGAGTCCTGCAAGCCAACCAAGCCCTGTAGGACTCCTTCTTCAGCTTGACGGCATCCCTTACTTCCGGTGTCCACCACCGGGTTTGTGGATTGCCGCCCCGACAGGCACCACAGACCTTACGGCCACAGCTCCTTACGGCCGCGTTAACAATGGAGTCGGAGAACATGGACCATTCGGTCTCAATGTCTCCAGCCTCCCTCGGGATCTGGTCAAAGCTCTTCCGGAGGTGAAAGTTGAAAATCCCTCTGACTTGAGGTTCAGCCAGACATTCCCAGAGGACCCTCACAATTCGCTTGGGTCTACCAGGCCTGTCCAGCTTTCCCCCCTGCCAGCGGATCCAACTCATCACCAGGTGGTGATCAGTTGACAGCTCTGCCCCTCTCTTTACCCGAGTGTCCAAGACATACGGTCGGAGATCAGATGATATGACCACAAAGTCGATCATTGACCTCCGCCCTAGGGTGTCCTGGTGCCATGTGCACTGATGGACACCCTTATGCTCGAACATGGTGTTCGTTATGGACAAACTGTGATTAGTACAGAAGTCCAATAACAAAACACCACTCGGATTCAGATCAGGGAGGCCGTTCCTCCCAATCACGCCTCTCCAGGTATCACTGTCATTACCCACGTGAGCATTGAAGTCCCCCAGTAAAACAATGGAGTCCTCAGTCTGAGCACCTTCCAGCACCCTTCCCAGGGACTCCAAGAAGGCCGGGTACTCTGCACTGGTGTTTGGCCCGTAGGCACAAACCACAGTGAGAGACCTATCCCTGACCCGAAGGCGTAGGGAGACGACCCTCTCGTTCACCGGGGAAAACTCCAACACATGGCGGCTAAGTTGGGGAGCTATAAGCAAGCCCACACCAGCCCGCCGCCTCTCACCGTGAGCAACTCCAGAGTAGAAGAAAGTCCAGCCCTTCTCAAGAAGTTGAGTTCCAGAGCCCCAGCTGTGTGTGGAGGTGAGGCCGACTATCTCTAGTTGGTACCGTTCCACCTCCCGCACAAGCTCGGGCTCCTTCCCTCCCAGTGAGGTGACATTCCATGTCCCAAGAGCCAGTTTCTGTGCCTGACGATCGGGTTGTCGTAGTCCTAACCTTCGACCACCACCTGTTCCACAATGCACCGGCCCCTTACGGCTCCCCCTGCAGGTGGTGGGCCTGCAGGAGGATGGTCCCACGTCGCTCCATCGGGCTAAGCCCGGCCGGGTTCCGTGGGGAAAAAAAAACCCGGCCACCAGGCGCTCGCATACGAGCCCCAACCCCAGGCCTGGCTCCAGGGTGGGGCCCCGGCTGCGCCATACCGGGCGACGTCACGGTCCTCGATGTTCGTGCACTCATAAGGGGTTTTTGAACCGCACTTTGTCTGACCTGTCACCTAAGACCTTTTTGCCTTGGGAGACCCTACCAGGGGCATTAGCCCCCGACAACATAGCTCTTAGGATCACTCAGGCACTCAAACCCCTCCACCACGATAAGGTGGCGGTTCATGGAGGAGTGTCTTCCACCTGTTCTTCCCAAAGATAATGACACTTCATCTGTGCAGTCCGCAAATCCATTTTTGACTGATTTCACTTCCAAGCTCCGGCAATCATAGCAGTGTCCCACTTGCCTCAGCAGCCACAGAGCCACAATCTCCATCACTCACTGCTAGTGATTTTAATCCAACTGAAGTGCAGAAAGTTAGCACTGAATTATCTGTTCATGGGAACTCACCGTTATGTATTAGAGTGTTTTCTGGACGTGTCCATCATCCACCCAACGAAGTTGACTATGAAACTTGGCACACTGGGGTTGAGTTACTGTTGCAAGACCCAACAGTTTCTGATTTTCACAGTGCGTGGGATCTGTGAGAGTTTACTTTCTCCAGCAGCTGACATCTTAACAGAATCTCCTTCCACTTACCTTCAACTACTTGATTCTGCTTTTGCCACCATTAGGGATCGAAATTAGCTATTTGACAAATTCCTAAATATTTTCCAAAACCCAGGAGAGAAATATTCTGCTTACTTGCAAAGGTTGCTTGTAACGTAATCTTCCTTGAGGCAATGATGAGTTCTTGATTCTGATGTGGATAAGCACCTGCTTAAAGAATTCTGGTACAGCTAGAGTGAAAGGAACAGTCCCCTCGGTCTTTTGCAGAGTTAATGATTTTACTGCGCACAGAGGAAAGCAAACATGTTTCCAAAAATGCTTGCATGAAACAACATTTGGGAAGTGTTAAGTAGCGTGCAGTGGTGCAGTCTCAATCTGCTACTGGGAATGATGTGGCTGCGCATAGTCCTAATACTGCTCATTTGGCAAGTCAGATTGCAAAGCTTCAGAACCAGCTTGCATTATTAACCTCAAAGCAGCCAAAAGATAAAACAAACTCCAAATTGACCATTTGGGAAGCCCAGAGTAACAGACAGATCTCATCTTAGTTGGCCAAAGTCAGGCTATTGTTTTAGGTGTGAAGAGGATGAGCACATTGCCAGTTCTTGTTCATATGATGCAAATCCTGCCTTGGTGTCAGAGAAAAGAGATGATCTTGCAAAAAGACAGAGCAATTGGAACTTGAGGAATGGTGGTTCTAAAGCGCAGTTAAACTGACCACAGTTCCTGTTGTTGGACAAATGGGAGCTGTTAAATCAGAGAGTCCCAAAACAAATGCTGACTGCTCAGGCACAATTCAAGCCATAAAAGTCAGTTTTACCTAAGGGGTTAGTTGGACAAAATGTACTGCACAAGTAGATGTTGCAGGGGTAATTTGTGACTGCTTGCTTGAAACTGCCTCACAGGTCACTACCATCACTCAGTCTTTTTATAATGACAACCTGTGTGATCAGCAAATTCATTCTTTAGAAAATATTTTAGAGGTTGATGGAGCGAATGGTCGAATTGTTCCTTACCTTGGTTATGTTGAATTAACCATCACTTTCTCCAAGGACTTTGTAGGATTTGACACAGAGGTACTTACTCTGGCTCTGATTGTTCCAGATCTTCCATCTACTTCTCAACCTTCAGTTTTGATTGGCACCAATACTTTGGACAACCTATACAAAGACTTCTCACAACAAGGAACCCGGTATTTCTCCCCTTCAAATTGGTATAAGCAAGTTCTTAAAACCTTGGATTTGTGTCAGAAGCAAAATGTTGGATTTAGAGCATTTCATAGCACAGAAACAGCACTCCTAAAAGTTACAAATGACCTGCTCCTGTCATCCGATCGTGGTTGCATTTCTCTCTTAGTTTTATTGGACCTCAGTGCTGCATTTGATACAATCGATCAAAATATTCTCCTTGATAGGCTTGACAATTATGTTCATATTACAGGAACTGCATTAACCTGGTTCAGGTCTTATCTATCTGAACATTATCAATTTGTATCAGTTAATGAAGAGGCATCATACTGATCAAAAGTACAATGTGGGGTACCACAATGCTCAGTTCTCGGTCGCTTAATTTTTACACTATATATGCTACTGCAAGGCGATATCATTAAAAAATTAATAAGAGTTAGTTTCCACTGTTATGCTGATGTTGCACAACTTTATATCTCCTCTCAAATGAATAATTTGTACAAATTTACGCAATTAACAGATTGTACAGCTGAAATAAAAAAATTGGATGACTAAAAACTTCTTATTACTAAATTCAGATAAAACTGAGGTCTTGCTTATTGAACCCAAAAACCTCACATGTTAAAACCTAGAAGACCCATGTCTAACCCTTGATGGACTCTCAGTTCAGTCCTCATCTTCAGCCAAAGATTTGGGGCTCATTTTCAATAGCAACCTGTTGTTTGAAGGCCAGATTTTAAGCATCTGTAAAATTGCATTTTTTCACCTTAAAAATGTTGCCAAAGTTCGACATATGCTATCAATGTCTGATGCGGAAAAGCTTATTCATGCTTTTATGACCTCTTGGTTAGACTATTGTAATGTTTTACTAGGCAGTTGCCCTATAGGCCTAATGAAAAAACTTCGGCTGGTTCAAAATGCAGCTGCTAGAGTGCTTTCTAGAACAAAGAAATATGAACATATTACTCCAGTTAAATATTGTATAAATTTTAACATTTTATTGACTACCTACAATGCCCTGAATGGCTTAGCTCCCCAGTATTTGAGGGAGCTTCTGGAGTATTACATCCCCTCACGTCCACTGTGCTCAATTAATTCTGGACAATTGATTAATATATTGATTAACATATCTGGCACCTAAACTCTGGAACAACCTTCCTAGCACAGTTCAGGAGGCAGACATACTCTGTCAGTTTAAAACTAGATTAAAGACACATCTCATTGCATTAGCTTACACATAAAACACAAATGCTTTTGAAATCCAAATCCTCTAAAGGATTGTTAGGCTGCATTCATTAGGGTAAGCGGCGGCGGGAACACTTCCCAAAAGACATTATAATTTGAATGACATCTACGCTTATGTTAGTCTGTTTTTCATTATCCTGAGGTTTTCATAATACTAGACCAGGCCATATCCTGAGCAGATGCTGTGGCGGTCATGGAGGAGTGGAGAGCAAGAGACTGATTCCTGAAAGACTCCAGTGACAGAAGAATCTCCGCATTAATCCTGTGGGTCAGCCTGTACACCAGCCAGTGACCTACTCACACCTGCAGCTTCTCCACGATGGACGCCTAGTGTTTTCCAGCCTCCGGCAGCTAGACTGCATCTCTCCACAAAAGGTTTGGCCAGAGGAGAAATGGTCGTGCCTAACTGAGCCTGGTTTTTGGATGCGGTTCACCCTGGCATAGATAATCGAGAGAGATGGTATCCACTATCCAGTGGGCCAACATCAGTATGGATACGGCACTTCCCGTCTGCCGATCATAACAGAAAAGGAGCTGCTTAGAGTCATAAGCTCTAACACGGTCACATTGCTGGCACACTTTGCTGACTGAAAATGCCTCTAAATACCCGACCCTCTTGACCGATGCCAACGCAACCAGCAGAGCTGTCTATCTGGACAGAAATCTTAAAGATACTGAGTCGAGTGGATCGAGCAGACCTGTCCTAAGAGATATCTCCAAGTGGGTATGAGGCACGTAGAAACAAAGGGTCCGTCCAGAGGCTGAGGGCACGGCGACACAGCGGGGTGACAGTCACCCAGTGCGTGCCCGTTTGCCATGCATGTCTGGGGACCCGATCATGAAGCCTATGCTGAAGCGGTCTCATATTGAGCAACCTGAGCGGCGTGACAGCAGCTGCGGATGCCATATGCCTCAGGAGCCTCTGAAATAATATCAGTGGCACCACAGTTTTTCTGTCGAACTCTCTCAGACAGGTCAGCATCAACTCAGCGCGCTCTCGGGGGAGGCACACGTCATGGTGATCGAGTCCAGCTCCAACCCGAGAAAAGATATGCTCTGCACGGGGGCGAACCTGCTCTTTTCTCTGTTGACCCGAAACCCTAACAGGTCGAGGTGCTGGAGCACCCAGTCCATGTGCATAACCAATTGATCCTGCGTGAGCTATAAAAAGCCAGTCATCAAAATAATTGAGTATGCAGATGTCCGCGAACCTAAGGAGGATTATGACATCCTCCGTGAGCTTGGTGAAACCCCGCGGAGACAGGGAGAGCCTGGAAGGGAGGACTTTGTACTACCATGCTCGATCCTCACACGCAAACCGCAAAAACTGCCGTGGAGTGGGAAATTGGAGACATGAACAAACGTGTCCTTCAGGTCTATCGCTGCAAACCAATCTTGAGGACGAACGCACCAGGGGATGTGCTTCTGCATGAGCATTCTGAGCGGCTGCTTGTAAGGCAGAACTAGGATTGGTCATAACCCACCAATGTTTTAGGGTACGATGAAGTACAGTCTAATAAGCCCATACCTCATCTCGGCTAGAGGCATCGGCTCGATTGCGTCCTTCACCAGGAGGACAGCAATCTCCTTGCGCAAGACAGGGGTGGACACAGGACTGACCTTGGTGTATTACACACACGTGAACTTGAGGGGACCGTTTAGCGAATTGAATTACGAAGCCGAGTCTGATTGTCCGAATAAGCCATCGCAACGGGTTGGGCAAACATCCTTTTCTTCGAGCAACGGGTTGAGCAAACATCCTTTTCTCCAAGTGGCCTGTCTCAGAGATGCTTCACGGTCCATAGCTGACTTAGCGGCACCCTGAGGCGGGGGGTGGTGATCGTATGTGGGGTGCTCGACGCTGCCGCTTAACCAGGGAACGGGCAGGGCAGCAGAGCTGATTTTGGAGCCACAGACGAGCACCATTGGCGAGGAGCAGCCAAAGTGGATGGTTTGACGGGGAGAGCGGTTTTAAAAGCCCGCCGATCGCATTTGACTGCTCTTTCACCGTGGTGAATTCCTGGGTGAACTCCCCCTAAGTGTCACCGAACAGGCCAGCCTTGGATATGGGTGTGTTAAGAAAGCAACGTTGTCAACACCACGCATATCTGCCAGGTTTTTAGCCAGAAGTGGCGTTCCTGGACCACTAGTGTGGTCATTGTCCTTCCCAGGGCACTCGCAGCCGACCTGGTGTTTCCAGAGCAAAGTCGGTAGCAGTGCATAAGTAAAGCCTGGGTCGAAAACCTTCCTCGTGTCCCCAAGGGACGCAGATAACCTACACGCTTTGGACGGGAGCTGAGGCTAACCACAACAGGAAGGGGCTACACGCGGGCAAGATTGACCGCGCTAGCACGCTCGACCTGGGCATTCGCCTCGTACCTTCTGGCTGCTCTGTTATCCAGGAAAAGTGAGGGCGGAGAAAAAGACTGGGCAGAAAAAGGTGCCCTCAGCACTACGTGAACTTACTGTGCACCTCCGGGAAGCAGGGGACGGGAGGCTTTAAAGGGTTTCCCCTTCTTATCCTCCACCTCACACCCCTAATCGGTTCGGCGACGGAGCTGGGGGACAAGCCATCTCCAGCCTCGACGCCGAAGCAGCCCAGGTTAGCACGGCCATCATCTTAGATTCTATATCCGGAGCCTTGCTTACCACCCCTAAGAGAGGAAGTAGGTTCAAATTGTCATTGGAAAATGACAGCCCACTCTCAGGTGCAGTGATGGACATCTGGTCCTTGGTGTCATCAAGTGAGAGGGTGGTCATCCCGGAGGATGGAGCGCTTCTCTCACTCGAAGCTTGGATGGAGCGCGCTGAGGAATGGAGGGTCCGCAAGCCCGAGGGCGGCGGATTGACCCCCACTGTAACCCCACTGATCTGCCTGAATGCCAACCGCTACTTGCAGGGGACAACAGGGGCGGTTCGCCCTTTTGCAAGAGCGAGCCACGATCTTAGCTGCGCAACAGACATGCCATCGCAGTGATGGCATGCGCTGCCCACGAGCACCGCATTAACATGCTGAATCCCCAGACATTCAACACAATACTCGTGCCCATCATCCGTGGACAGGGAATCACTGCATCCAGAAACACATGATTGGAACGACGTCTTTAAAAAGACACGCTGCACGTACGTGTTGCTCTTTTAGGAAACTTACTATACTCACCGTTCTAGAAGGACTGGACCAGAGAACGCCAGGCAAGGGAGAATAGCCCAGCTCGACCGTCTGCCACTGCGTGTCACACACTCTGGCACTGGGAGAAACAGCCTGTTCAAACACCGGCAAATTTCTCATTCTTTCTCTCTCACTGACGGAGGTTTGGAAGAACCCAAAGACTCTCTCAGTAGCTTGTTCGGCTCTGAAAGCGAAAAGGTGTCTTTGCTGTGCATAGATGGCATCCTTATACACAATTGATTGTGATTGCTGCCAGCTGTGCACGCTGACGCCGCCAAGTCATTGGCATTTCATTGGCCCGTTTAATTACTCTTTCAGATGATTGGCTTCTGACGAAATCCCCATAGTGGAAGTTTTCCACATAGCATTGAAGTTCCCCTCCCGCTGGGGAACTCTTTTTTTTCCTCTGATTATTCTTAAATGTAATTTGTTCATGTAAATATTGTCAAAACAAAATTTCTGTCAACCATTGCTTCAGTATTCAGTGTGATCTTTTAGATGATCATTCAAAATGTATTATAAACATGCTGATTTACTGCTCAAGAAATATTTAGTAATATTGGCAATGTGCTAAAAGTAGATTTGATTGTAAGGTACAGTTTCCGCAATGAACAAAGCATCAACAAAGACATTTACGTAGCTTAAGATTAAGAACTGATCACCTGCTTATTAATAGTTAGTAAGGTAGTTTTAGACATTAGTTAAGTTTAGGGACGTAGAGTAAGATCATATTGTATAAGTACAAATAAACAGCCAATACCTTAATAATCAGCAAGCAATAAGCCAGTAGCTAATAGTGATAAACGGTATTTAAACTAAATTGTTAAAGATTATTATAATTATCTACTTTCTTTCGGTTTAGTACCTGATTTTTCAAAGGTTGCCACAGCAGAATGAATGTGCAGGGAAACACAAACTCACACACACACACACGCACGCACGCACGCACGCACGCACGCACGCACGCACGCACGCACACACACCTACCTACCTACCTTATGGCCAATGTAATTTATCCACTGAGCCACTGTGCTGACTATTGTACAAATAATATTATTTTTTTGATACAATTTTACAATAAGGTTTCATTAGTTCATGTTAAAATATGATTAGTAAATCTCTACAAGTATTATTCATTTTAAGTATATATTTAAAATGTTAATATATTTTTGTTAATTTATGTTTGCATACATAAGCTAAAAACACTTAAAAGTAAACCACAGTAAAACCTCTTTCTCGCATTTGGTAGTGTTAGGCAAAATCTGTTTCTTTTTGCAAACATCAGCTCCTGTTCTTGCTAGACTGTAACCTCCCATTATAATGACAATGCTCCATTAAATGAGAGACGTGTGTAAAAAGGGTTGTGAAAATGGTTAAGTTAGTGCTAATTGCTTTCCAAGAAGCCAATTTCCGCTGATATTGCCAGCAGTCTGCACCTGGCTACATCAGGCATCTGCGTGTTAGCTGTACAATGAGTCCCTAATCACTGACCATGACTCACTTGATCAAATGAGAATTAACTGAAGCTATTAAAACATTAATAGAAATATATGCAAAACATAAAAAATAAAAACCCATGTGAGATGATCTATTACAGACAGACAAAAGGCTAGTGCCAGGGTGATATAATCATCATGCTAAACTAAAATATTAAGAAGTTATATGTCACACATTATTTTGAAGGTCCATTTGAGTGTTAGTAGACTATCTGCTTAATATCTGTTGATACTGCTCCTTCAACAGACATTTAAATGACTATAAGAAGTAAGTCAATTTACACTAACCCTAACCCCAACCTAACAGTCTATATATAATCTGATGAGAATTAGTTGGCATGTAGATGCAATGTAACTTAACTTCACCAAATGGTCCATCAAAATAAAATGTGACCACATTATTTTATTATTTTATCTTGCAATAGACTGTTTTATTTCTTGTTTGTACTTAATTGAATAAATAGTATTTTATTTATGAATAATACACTAATAATAACAACTTAATAATAAATGCGCAATTCTACAGACACTACAAACATTTATTTGACATGCCTTAAAAGTCATTGTTTTTTTTACATGTTTTGTGCATGAAATGTTCAATATTTTAGGATCAAAATATAAACAGAATACATAAATTAATAAAATAACTATTCTGTTCACAAAATGCATCTCACAATGTTGTGTACAAGTCATTTGAAACATTAGAAATGCAGTAACTAATATTAAGTGCCCTGCTGTATTCTGCATGTTTTGGTAATTATAAAAGCTAATCTATCTGTACAGAATATTTATTGAGAGAGAGAGATTTTTTATTTTACAAATACTTTCATTAACAAGCAATTATTTAACAATTCATTTACAACTCAAATCAATTCATTTATAAAAAACTCTTCATTAATAACAGAACACAACCCATCATCACAACACCATTCAATTTTAAACACATTAATTGCCTTCATCATTTTATAGTAATTAAAATAAACAATAATTCTTGATTTTAGTAGGTTTTTAAAAACTAATACAATGATCTTGCCATTCCTCTTTTCTATTAACATTTTTCTTGTAATATAAATAGCTGATTTTGCTATGATAAAATTCATTAATTGACATTTATATTTCTGTTGTCTTTTGTATTTAAAACCTAATATAAAACAATTTGTTTCGTAAATAAAAAACTAAGTAAAGAAACTAAATATAACCTAATATAAAACAATTTGTTTCGTAAATAAAAAACTAAGTAAAGAAACTAAAACATTTAAAAGATCAAACAAAGGAGAAAATCTTTTACAATACAAAACAACTGTGAAAAATTGTTTCCCTTTCTAAACAAAACGGACATTGATCACTCACACTTGAATTTATTTTAGTCACAAATGCATTAGTGGATATCGCGCCGCGTACAATTCTCCATTGCAAATCTCTTGATCTTTTATTCAGTGATGGTTTATACAATATTCTCCATTCTAGTCTTTCTTCTTTTCCTAAACACAGTTTATCCCTCCACACCACGTCAGATCTCTCTTATAATGTATACTTATTATTTAGTTTTACAATATTTTTATAAAGCACTTTCCCTTTAACTGTACTAAAATCAATATTCCCATTTTCCTTAAAACACAACAATGGACTATTAATCCCAGCATTGTCAATGTTAGGTATAATTCTAATGTCTGGGAAACAATCTTGATCATCAGGGAAAATAATGTCTTGGCTGTGATCCTCAAGTAAAGTTTTTTTCTTTTTCATTTAAAAGACCATTCAGTTTATAACAAACCTCACTGATCTAATTCCCATATATAAAGCAACATTTTCTGCATTTTTTAGTCCAAAACCTGCTTTGTCAACAATGTCTTTTAATCTTGCCATCTTGTTAGAAATAAGCAAGACTTTTAGTCCTGGGGTATAATCCCTTGTGACATCAAGACAAATGCCAAAAGTACTGGTTCTTCAAGCAGCAAGAAGAGAGATGTTGCTGAATCTGCTCACGAATATTTAAAAAGTCCCCATATTTCAAAAATACTTCTGTAGAAAGAAGGTATTCCAGTGAGATCTAGGTGAACATAATCCATCAAGAAAAGTGAAGCATGAAGATCTAAGCCATTTATTCCACGTAGAATGCATTGAGCTAAAGGCTTCCACACAAGACTTTCAGGTCCATATAACCACTTCTGAATGAACTGTGGTCTATATGTGGTTCCCCTGCTCACAAGATTCACCAATCCCTTGGCCACCTTCATCTCTTGGCAGAAACAGGACACTTTAAGGTGTCCATTGCATATTGTTCCAAAAGAAATTGACCAGTTCTCCTTGAAGCTTTGATAAGAGTCCGGCAGGTGGATCAACACAAGCAAGTTTATGCCAAATAGAGGAACTCATCAAATTATTAACAATGAGTGCTCGTCCTCTGTAAGAAAGTTGTGTAAGCAACCATTTCCACTTATTTAAATAACTTTGGATTTTCTCAAACAATCCATTCCAGTTGAACAAGGTCACCTTCACCTAGGTAAATTCCAAAGTATTTTAAAAAGCCTCTCTTCCTTTTTAATCCTCCAGGTAATATAGGAGGGTCTCTTTTACAGTCACCTATGAGAAGGCCTTCACTTTTTTCCCAATTAACTTTGGCAGAAGAAATCTTTTTAAAATCGTTAATAATACATTCCAGTCTTCTTACGTCACCAGTGTTATAAAAACAAAAACATTATCTGCATATGCAGAAAGTTGCACTTGAGCATTACAGCGAGATATAGAAAAACCTTTTAACTCTGCTCATAATTTGTGTAAAAGACGTTCAATGGCAATGAAATATAACATTCCCGACATCGCACAAGTCTCTGGGCTCCGGGGGGTCCGCAATTTCAACGTCTAACCCAGACCCCATTTGGACGTCAATATGTAGTTCAACATTTAAATGTCGAGAATAGGTCACTTTTTTGATGTCTAAGACACATGTAGGAAATTGACATTATTAATGATTGTAGTTTATTTATGACAAATAGCAACATTGTTGATATCAATATGAGTATTATTATGGATATTTCTGATGAAACATTATTTGTTATTTAATTATTTATTTATTGAGTACATGTTTTATATTTTACTGTTATTTCTCTAATTTGTTTATTTTATAATTCTCTCAGATTGTGTTTAACATGTTATACATGCAAATAAACACTTAGAAAACGAAGTATTCTAACTTTAGAACTTTAACATTGCAGTGGAGGACCAGTAACTGACAACCTGATTGGCTGATGCATCGTGTCATCATGACTCAAGCAGTAAACACCACTCTGATTTGAATTCGCAAGCATTCGGCGCGTACTTAAGAATCAAGTGGCCACTTTGCTCTGTTTATCATCTATCGGTTTCTATTTTCTATTCAGTTGAAGGTAAGTTCAGTCCGCCAAGTTATTTTATACTTTATTGCTTTTTTATAGTGTTAGTTGTTGTATTAAAGTACCTAAATGTGCTGTGGCTAAGTAAAATTAGCATGACATCTGTCAGTGATTAACAACACGACTGTCTCCAAATATACAATATAATCACATAATGTTTAATGCTAGTTTGATCTGTTTCTTTGGGTTCAAATCACAGCGTGACTTTATTTGCGTCCGACATACAGTTTTACATGCTATAATAGTGCATTATGTAGTTTTATACTTAAGGTTTTAAATAAAGGTGGATTGATAAAGTCGAACAGACAGATTATGTTTATGCGTGAACACTACATGACTGACTCAAACATCGAATTTAAGCAACATGCTAGAGATTTGTAGGGTAAAATTGTATAACATGCAGGAGTCTTTGTAGATATGTATTTTATCATAATATTTCTGACTGTTTAATACATTATAATTAATATGAAAGGCAGCATAGACTATGTTTCTTTGTATTGATATCCGCTAACTATGCTAATTCATAAATAAACCTTTAAAATGTACAGTCAGATGATTG
>CAIGQW010000415.1:3636646-3648720 GCA_903798125.1 Danio choprae | reverse complement strand
AATATAATATAATATAATATAATATAATATAATATAATATAATATAAGGGTGTGCGGTCAATGGTGGCATCATCCTCACCTGCCATCATGAGATGTATACTAATGATAAAAATAAATATTTGTCCACTGATCTGTGCTATAAATGCAATTTCTGAATAATTCAAATCATTTCAATGCTTTTTTAAAATCAAAATCACTGTATTTTGCATATTTCCTGTTCAATTACAGTGTAGGAAGCGAGATGAGGCAGCACCGAGCTGTGCCTCACGTCAGATTGAGCAATCCTTTGCAAACTGGGTTGAGCACGTGCCTTTTGTTTACTCAGTGTATGCTATCAATGTAATGATTTATTAAAATGTTTTTATACATTGTAGATATTTTTATTATATGTCCTCACTTTGCATATGACAGGTAATGTATTTCATGTATGTCTAGCACTTATTTAGTGTTAGGATCTGACATACAGTCACACTGAAAATACATGAGGTGAGGCAGGCAGTAGCTCTGCCGCAATGAAGAGGGCACACGTAAACTCATGGTTATTCTTTTTCAGTGGTTGCTCTTCTTCTCTGTAGTAAAGTAAAGTTCAATAGGAGTCCGTTATTTTATGTTTTACTCTGACTGACTGCAAAAGTGATGAAAAACCTTAAAATCTCACTTGTCCCTAAAATGCAGAACTGCACTTCCGGAAAGATACACACTTTGGGCTTTTGATCAATCAGACTCCAGGAAGAATTAGAACTCCATATCGCCACCAACGGCACATATAAGAACTGCACCATGCAAATCATGTGACTAATCTGACCAATAATAACCCAACTGAGTTATCAGGAAACAATACAGAAGAATCAATAAGAATGAATAGCATGGTTATTTACAGTTAAAATAAGAGTAACCTGTGTTAAGCACCAGCTTTTCTTAAAAGGTTTTCTGTCATTACAGTTTATTTTCCGGTGTAAATCTCTATGTAAGAAGCACATGTCGCCCCTCCCCCACCTAACCTCACGCGAACAGTATGATACAGTAATGTAGACAGCAGCTGTTCGCGGGACTTCATCAGTGTTTACATTATAGTATGGCGGGAGTGCTTTTAAACACATGATTGTCTGCCCTCATGTTACTTTAATAAGCTAGTTTGAGTTGGGCCTAGTCTTGCCTGCAATGTAGACGAGAGCAGGCGGCTGCAGTAAGAGGAGAGCATAAAAAAGTGATGGGTTGCAGCTGGAAGGGCATCCGCTACGTAATACATATGCTGGATAAGTTGGCGGTTCATTCTGCTGTGGCGACCCCAGATTAATAAAGGGACTAAGCCGAAAAGAAAATGAATGAATGAATGAATGAATGGTATTTCCTCTCTGACCAGTTTTTCCTACACTGTTATCCCGTATCATGTTGGGACTGAGAGATTCAAACATTTTGCATGTATGACAGATCTCTGGTCCAGCAATCTGTAACAATTTTAGTATGCATGCAGAAATGTGATTAAGTAAGAAAACCATGTTAAGAAAAAAATTACTTTCAAAAGTTATAGTAATGCTTATTTTTCCTAAAGTAATGTGAAACATGTTTATAAAATTAAAATAGATTTTAGAAAAATAAATATCACATTGTTTAGCATGTTATCGCATTTTTCCTTAATATCACAAAGCCCTGCTACACGTACACATATTTTGATGGTTATATTGTTTAGAACTGATGAAACTTGACTGCACAATATGTATTCCTATAGTTGAACATATGCAACCCTCTGACTAAATTATTTTTGTAATGACTTAAAAATACAAATATTTTACCTTTATATCTGCCGATATGTTGCTCTTGAAGGCAAGGCTTGTCTGTTTGACATGTGATGTAATGCTCAGCATCCTGAAGAGGGTTTCTACATCTTCTACTTCAAGAGTTCACACTTTTAGCTGATGATTGGTAATATAGCTTGTTTGGCATGCTGTCCCGGGAGAGAGCCCTGAGCTCACAAGATCCTCGAGCCCTGGGCTCCTTCCCGTTTGCAGAGAGAGTGGGGAGTTTGAGCTCAGGTAGATCTCAATGAACTCCCCTGACTTATTTCTGGCTAAAAGAATGGCTGAAAAGAGATGTATACTTATTAAGAGCTTGGCAATGGTATTGCTTAGTGTGTTCAATTTACTTAAGTTGCGTGTTTTTTGGACTGTGGGAGGAAACCGGAGAACCCGGGGAAAGCCCACGCAAGCACGGGGAGAACAAGCAAACTCCGCACAGAAATGTCAACTAGTTTAGTTGGGACTTTAAGCAGAGACATTCTTGCTGTGAGGCGACAGTGTTAATCACTGGGCCACCATGTCGCCCATGTGGAAAGGAGGAGGAGTAGGGGTGGTTGGGGGTGGGGGGGGGGTATTCTGCAAGACGAAGGGATATAGCCAGCATGGTCACTGCTACACAGGTGTTGTTCTGCAATGCAATAATAACTGTAAATACAAAAAAAAAAACGTAAATACATAAACACATTTTATTAACGTTTATAATTCCTTATTGTTTCTATAGCAATTCTATAGTTGCTATGGTATCACAACAAATATAAACATAATCCATACTGAAAAAGATGGTCAAAAACACTGTAATATTTACTATACATTACTATATGCTAGTATTTTTTCATGGTCATTCTTCCTCGATAAAAAAAGCATACGCAATCTCTGCATTTGGTGACGTTTGCATCCGTGATGAGGTCTTGACCCCACATGGGGTATTGGGCAAGCCAGGTGTGCTCGTGTACAGCGAGCTCTCTGCGAAGTTAGAAACAGAAATCTAAATACAATGAGTGAGGAAGAGCAATGCGCAGGTAGGTGCAAGAGCTAATTTCGATACTAAGGGTGAATTACCAATGTTTTTCAGGGGTCATTCCATTTGACATTCTTTTACCTAAGAATACATTGAGCCTAAATTGTCAAATTAACATTTAAAGAGAGTTAGTAACTTCTGCATGCAGAAATTAGTGTCACCAGGCGTTCTTCTCTGTGATTTTTATTTTCTGTCATGTGTTGTTGCACAATATTTACAAAATTGCTCTTTAAATAGTGGTTACACCACCCTGACAGTTTAAAAGTTTGACTTGACTCACATGATTCCTAAAGTGTATTAATATATTAAGACTAGTGGTGTTCCATTTACCTTTACTAATAAATATATGTAGGATTATACAAAACTAGGTGTGTTATTGAGAATTTAACTTAGTTTTAACAAGATCAGTTTTTTTTTGTATACATTTCTTGTAAATATTTATATTTGAGTCTTAATTTGCAACTTTATTTAGCAGTTGTAACCCTTTTAACCAAGATTCCTGATATAACTGAATGCTTTAAGGTTCAAAAAGGAAAAATTCTGTTGTTATTTACTCACTTTTGTTATTTTAAAGCTGGATGTGTCAGTTTCTTCTGCAGAACACAAAAGAAGATATTTTCAATAAAGTTAGTAACCGAAAACCAGTGTCAGTTACCAGCATTCTTCTAAATATAATCTTTTGTGTTCTGCAGAAAAAAACGAAGACAGCATTGAAATGACAAGAGGATAAGTATATGAGTAGGTTTGTTGAAAACAACAAAAAATCTAACCCATTACGTTTGAAAATGTGAAGTTGTCAGTGTTCTGTTGTGTCCATGTGCTTTTGTTGTCGTCATGTGATTCCTTTGTTCTGTTTTCCCGCTGTGTTCTGATGTTGATTTGTTTCACCTGTGTTCATCCCCTGTGTCCTATCAGTTCCTCATTGCCCCTGTGTATTTATACCCCTCTGTTTGTATCCTTCGTTGTCCGGTATTGTATTGTCTACACGTCGATGTCCTGTCTACATGTCCTGTCGCCTGTATTTCATAAGTGTTTGTTAAATAAATTTGTGTTATTGTTAAATCCCGTGTTCCTGTGCCTTCATGTCTCCCATCGAGCGTGACAGAAGTTAAGTAAATAATGAAATTAATAGTATATTTACATATTTCAATTTGGGTGAGCTATGCCAATAAGAACTTTAAAGTTCACATTAACAGAGAAATGAATGTAATTTCTTCATTAATCAATGTTTCTTTATTCACTACAAACAACATTTGTATGCTTTAAAGGCATTCATTTGCATAGAATGTTGCCAATTCAATTAGTTTGTCATTGTGACCTTTCTTCTCTGCACGTTTGCTATGCAGAGCTCTAGACTATGACCAAATTGTTGTATTTTAGACTGTTTTCCTGTCTGTGCGACAGCCAGACATATCTTCAATATAAGATTTTTGCATATTTGAAGTGAAGTTTATTCATGAACTAACTTTCGAGAGGAGCACGTGCTTATAATTGACTGCAGCTGGTCCCGCTTTAGCTAATGCACGATCCACCAATCAGATGATTCCTAAATTGCTATAAATAACCAAAGTATCTTACCTTAGCCATCTTTGTCCCGAAGAATCCAGAAGACTCACTTCACTGAAGAAGCTTCTCAAACCCACCATGGAAAACCACAGCAGCAGCAACAACAACAACAGCAGCAGCAGCAGCAACAACAACAACAACTTCTTCGAGAACAACTTCCCCGCTCTCCCAGAGAACCCAGCCGCGGGCCAGTCTAATCCAGCCCCGCCTGGCCTCCTCGCCGAGCCCGAGGCCCCAGCAAGAGGCCGAAGACTCACTCGCACGACTTCATCCAGATTTCTCAGCCACCAAGGATCCCCTTCACCATCTGCATCCAGACAGTACATCACTTCACCCATTTCTACATTCGACATCCATAAAAGGCTCACCATCCCTGAACTCCGCAAACTCCTAGCTGACGTCGGTATCAATGCCCCCCGCTCCCTCCATAAACAGGAACTGCTGGAACTGTACTCCAGTCTGGTCTCGGGAAACCCCCCTCCTACGACAACACCAATAGGAAATCCCTAGAACCCCAGCATATGTCACGCTCCCTACCCACAGTCTACACACTCCCAACCGGAAAAAACTGAAAAAAACAAAAAAGAAAGTGCCTAAAAGAAGCCACGCACCCAGCCGCATGCTACCAGGACCGCACCAGCAAGAAACCCAGACATTTATTCGCCCTTCCAGCTCCCATCTTCAGGATACCCAACCGGACAATCCCCCCCCCCACCCCCCTTCCTACTACACTAACCCTCCCTCAAACCCATTCTTTCGCACCTAACCCACCCCTTGTCTCTCTTTCCATCCCTATCGGCCCACCCCCTCAAACTATCATACCCCCTTCTAGCTTTCCCTCTTCCCATCCCGCACTCACAAATACAGATCCTCCTCAGCTTCCCTCACCATTTTCCGCGGCACGCCCTCCATTCACCCTTTCCACAGCTACACCCCTCCCTCCTTCGCATAACGCAACAGCTCTGGAACCTCCTCCCGTCTCCAGCACAGCAAGAGCTCAAATCCTTTCAGAGATTTTGGCTATTGGCACCAGAGGCGAATCCTCACTCAATCCCAGTCCCTCATTATTCACAATTGATATTGCCTTAAATCACCCCCTTTACAAGCTCCATGAAACCTCATTGTCCTTCATTTTACAAGCCATAGTCCCTAGAACCCTCCAGTCATATCTTACAGCCTGGAAGACATTTAAACACTTTCACTTTCTATATAAAGCTAAATTTTCAGATTTTTCTCTCCTCTCCATTACGTCATTTATGTCTTACTTGCACTCCACAAAGAATATTCAAGCAAGCTCCATTAAAAGCTATCTAAGTGGCATACATGTCTTTCATAAATTAATCCACAGAGCCCCCTCCGAAGCCATTACTAACTTACAAACTAGCCTTCTTATCAAAGGCATACAAAAAGCCCATCCCTCCTGCCCTGATTCCAGACAACCCATTACCATCATCATACTCTCTAAATGCATAGCTACCATTCGCAAAGGCTATCAGTCCTTACACACAGCCCGCACCCTCGATGCCATGTTTAATCTAGCTTTTTTTGGATTTCTCAGCTGCTCTGAGATAACTATTACTTACAATTTCAACCCACACATCCACCCTACAATTTCAGACTTAACAAAGTAAAACTGACCAGTCCAAAAAAGGTCATCTCATTTACATTTTTGACCTGCCCTCCACCACAAATCCCTTCCAAACCCTCCTAGCTTTTTCTCACTACAGGAAAAAGGTAAATTCCAACCCCCTCTCCCCTCTCTTTGTAGATGACATTAACCATCCAGCTACACATTTCTGGTTCCAAAAACACCTCAAAGACGTCCTCTGCCTTTCAGGCTTTCCCCCAGATTCCTTTTCTAGCCATTCATTTAGAATCGGAGCAGCCACCACAGCAGCCCACAAAGGGCTTTCACAACAACAAATCCAGACCCTCGGCCGATGGTCTTCAGATGCTTTTAAATAATACATCCACTATCACCTCAAAGCCATCCAGCAGACCCTTACCAGTGGCCTCCCCCACCAGAAGCCTAAGACATGAGCAGGTCACAGCCTCTTTCTCATTTCTCTATCCCCCTTTAAGCAAGACTTATGCCTCTCTCTCTTAGACACAACCCCATTTCTTCACATTCTCTCACACACAGCTCTTTATCGAGCCGACTCCCGCAGGAGTCCCCTACATTTAATCCTACTGCAGGAGTCTTCACTGCCCCAACCCCCTTTCCCAGACTCTTGCAGGAATCCGGCCCCGCAGCCCGACTCCCGCAGGAGTGCCCCCCTCCCCCCCAGGCCATTAGATACATCCTCATTCCTTCAGCGTCGAGTGCTCCGCTCCCTTCAGCGTTGTCTTCTGCTCTTTATCTTTCTTCAGTGTCAAGTGCTCCGTTTCCTCCTAGCGTTGAAGTCTTCCGCTCTTTATCTTCCTTCAGCGACGAGTGCTCTGCTTCCTCCTAGCGTTGAAGTCTTCTGCTCCTTCTCTCCATTCAGCGTTGCGTGCTTCCACTTCCTCCAAGTGCCAAAGTCTCCCGCTCTCTCTTTTCTTCCAGCATTGAGTGTTCCACTTTCTCCAAGTCCGAGCCTTCCGCTCTCTCTCTTTTTCTTCCTCTCAGCGCC
Organism: Danio choprae; assembly: GCA_903798125.1. Taxonomy (NCBI): domain Eukaryota; kingdom Metazoa; phylum Chordata; class Actinopteri; order Cypriniformes; family Danionidae; genus Danio; species Danio choprae. The sequence continues at coordinate 3,641,728 of CAIGQW010000415.1, read as the reverse complement.
AAACGCTCTGCTTCCTCTCTTCCCCTTTCAGTACTCAGTCCCTTCGCCACTTTCCTTCCTTCCAGCAACAAGCTTCATAGTTACTTTCTTCCTTCCGCATATGCCTCACTCCACTGCTCTGACTCTTGCAGGAGTTACCCCGAGCTCTGACTCCCACAGGAGTCCTCGCCCCGTCCCCCTCCCGCAGGAGTCTACACCACCCCCTCCCTTTCCGACTCCAGCAGGAGACTGGCCTCGCAGCTCTGACTCCCGCAGGAGTGCTCCCCGGGCTGATTCCGGCAGGAATTAATTACCGCCCCCGCCCGGCCCTTAGGTTATATTAAAAAACTTCTCTTCTTTCTAGCGTTGATGCTCCGCTTCCTCTAGCGTTGTTGTATTCCGCCGCTTCTCTTTTTCTAGCATTGATGCTCCGATTCCTTTAGCGTCGTAATATTCTGCTTCTTCTCTTCTTTCTAGCGTTGATGCTCCGCTTCCTTTAGCGTCGTAGTATTCCGCTTCTTCTCCTCTTTCTAGCATCGATGCTCCGATTCTTTTAGTGTCGTAGTATTCCGATTCTTTAGCGTCGATCTCATGAGCTCAAGGCACTCTCCAGCATGCCAAACTCACTTTTACATTCAATCATCAGCTAAGTGTGAACTCTTGAAACATAATGGGATGAAATGTTGCATATCCAGCATATATCCAGTCAGTCCATTTCGTCTCTCCTTCTTCCTCCAGTCGCTTATCTATTTGTGTCATCTATTGGTGAGTGGCTATTGATAAAAGACAAAATGCAGTTTTCATGAAGACAAATTAGTAAAAGTCTTCTGAGGGGTATTCCAGAAAGCTGGGTTTACTTACCATCTGCTAAACCCTGAACGTTTTTTTGATTAACCCAAAACCAAGAATATGTCGATTCCAAAACAGCTGAGAAGATTTAGTTAAATCAAACCTCCTGAAGATAACCGTGGGTTAATGTGCGTGCACAGCACATACCTGAAGGCGTTTTTAGTAGATCGACGAATTCATAAGTCACCATAGAAAGTCACGTGAGAAAAAAGGGCAACACACTTTACAGAGGCAGAGTTGGAGGTTTTAATGCTGGCGTACAAGGAATTTAAGGAATTAAAAAAACAGCTGCATCAAAAACGGAAATAAATATAAGATAATAGATAATAAAAGAAAAACTTTTGACTAATATATAAGGCTTATATAAATGGTAATCCTTCTGCAGCTAGAATAATTCTGTCCAAAATCAAAATTAAACACAGAAACATTCTCCTAAAAGGTAATATTTGATTATTGGAGCTATGTATTAAACACTCTAGAATATTATTTCTGTCATGTAGCTAATAGAAAGGAGGCTGAGGCCTTTCTAACTGCTGTGAGCCACCAGATAACTCTGAGGAGCTGCTCTGCCCCTAATGAAGGCTAACCAGTGGTAGAATTATTTGACCTTAAACCACACAATCTGTCACAGTTGTAAGTGATTGTTGTCAGATACCTTTAGTTTCTTTTTATGCTTTTTGTATGCATGCGGATGAAGTTTCTTCTGCCTCAACTAACAAGCAGTGTAAGATTTGTCTGTAGTTTGCCATATTTGAATTTCGCTATTGAATCACAGAACAATCTTTTATTTATTTATTTTCATTCTAAAGTAGCTGTATAAGGTCCATCTTCAAAGACAAATAGTCACATGGAGATGGACCTAATACTGCTTAAAGAAAACACTAGCCATTAAAAAATGAGCATCATCTTAAGGTGAGAAATGTATAGGAATTTTTTTTTTACATGTTGAAAGGTGTGTGTGTATAAAGCAATGTAAAAAAAAGATCATTGATTTTATTTCAGGAAATAAAGAAATGAACAGTGCTTCAGTCCAAACTATTAATTTAAGCATATTTTTGACAAATCATATAAGGCAGACAAGGGTACCTCTGTCCTCCAGCAAGTAACCATTGTAGTGCTCAGTAATGAATGAAGTGTATAATACAAATATAGTAAAAATAATAATAAAAAAAAAAAACATTGTGTAAAGTAAAATGTGTCCTGTTGAAAATGTGTCATAATGAAGACTCATGTACAGACCCGGCCATTTAACCTCAACATAGTGATGAGGTGGGACGCAACACATGAGCTAGTTAGTGGAAGCAGTAATGAGTTTAATAACTGTAACACCAAACATTAAAGACAGAAAATTAAGTTGTTACCTGCACATTAATACTGTATGGACAGATTTTATATTATCATAGTCTCCTTTATTGACTGAAGAAGCTTTAAAAGAGGCTGCAGTTAATGCACCCAATAACATTTGGAAACCCTGAAATAAAAAAATGATATAAAAAATGATCAAGTGTGTGTGTGTACTGTGAATAGATGTATACATATGAATGACTACATCTTAAAATATGGACAGGTTTTCCTAGAAAAGACAAAACTGCCACTATTTATAATATTATGTATAGGCTACAAAAAAATGTGTGGGGTGCAGAAAGAAAGAGGAACAAAATTCTCAAATCTGTGAGATTCAAACTTGCTCCATCGTGAGCACCGTTGTGTTCTCTAATGATGCACTGACCACTATGCTATTAGTTTATACACAGAGGTTTATGGCCAAGGAACTGTACAAAAGTGTATAGAACAGTTTAGTGCCAGCACACTGTATGGACTGCTCTATACACACTGTTGTCACATTGTACAGTAAATGCCCTGATGCAAAACAAAGAGCTGCACTGAATGTCTTTTATGGTAAGCGCAGACCCGCAGTTTGTCATGTTTGATTTCAAAAAGTTTGAATTTTTGAAAAACGACAACGCTCATTCAAATATTCATTTGGATATGAAAAAAACATATGCACTTATAACCCTCTCACGATGATAAAACTCGTATATCTGTGCTTCCACGTTCACAGGATTCTAGCATGCAATTCAAAAAAGCATGCAATGCTCAGTAAACTCTCTGAAACAGACTAATTCTGGAACATCACCTGCTTCGAGCAGGTTAACTTTAGAGAGTAACTTGCTATGGTTACTTACCCCAAAAGTCACCTCCGTTTTTGGAACCGAAAGCTGAGGTTATCTACTTACTCTTAAACTTACCTGGGCATGTCACACCACCTGCTTTATGGAATATCCCCTTGGTCTCATGTGTTATTTACTCGTGCCTAAATAGTAAACTGAGACACACAAACACAAAATTACTTAAAACTGTACTACTTGAAAGAGAAGTGAACATAAACATGTGTTACAGTTCGTTAGATCCATGTGTCCGTATACTCTGTGTTAGGGACAACAGCATAATAAAGGTCTGTGTTCATTATTTCTATCAAAATCGATCAAAAGCCAAACTAAGGCCTGGTGTTAACAACTGTATACCTTCGTATGACCCGTGCCACTTCTCTCAAATGTTAGTTTAGAGCCCTGAAATGACAGTTTGTTTAGTAACCAGCTAAACATTTCAATCAGATGTGCAGAGCTGTGGATTCCTAGAACAGAACCATTGATATAATAGCCTAAAATCTTTTTGTTAATTTTTATTTTGTTTAGAGCTGCTTGCACGTATTCATAGGAGGTACAGGTTTAAAGGTTTAATGGCATGACACAAAACAACTCATATAGTTTTTTACACTTATGCTTATGTTATTTTCTTTATGTTTTAGCATGGATGCATCCAAAGAAGATGGATCATTGGGAAGACTTGTAAATGATGAGCACAGAAATCCTACTAGCAAAATAAGAACTGTTGAAGTGAACAAAAGACCTCATCTTTGTCTTTTTGCTGTGCGAGACATTCAAGAAGGGAAAGAAATCACTTATAATTATGGAGATTCAGACTGGCCTTGGCGGGCAAAGGTATTAAAGTAAACATTGTTTTATTATAACCTTTTCTCATCATGCCACTTAACCTATTTTTGTGCTCTTGTGTTCCTCAAATATTTTTATCAGGTATCAACCGAATCCAATGATAAAAAGCCAGTTTAAAGTAAAAAGTGCAAACAAACAGGAGAGGAAGTGACTAATTTATTATTTAGTGACTTCCTCTCTTGCAAAAATATTGAGAAACACAAGAGCATGTTTCGTTCTATACAGTCATGTGGATATATCCCATGGAAAGAACAACATAAAAATGTCTTTTTACTTATTTTTTAACATCCAGTCCCATCAGGCTGCCTCTGTTTCTTCTTCTTTGACTTGGACAAGGTGTTCAGCAATGGTCCACATGAACCAGAACAGTCAGAGAGCAAAGCAAAAACATCAACAAATAAAACGATAACTACTATAACTTAAGCAGTATTTATTACCTTATTTATGTTGGCCTTAGAAATTGAAGTTTTAAAGAAAAGTTTGAAAACTACAATATCTATATCTATTTTGTCACCATTATACACTACATGTACTTAAGATTACAATAAGATTAGCAGAAATTGTGTGTGATACCCCACCTTTAAACCACCCTTTCTCTCTATTTGTAAACACTTCATCTGTTACTGGGTCAAACACTCTTTCTATATTGGTTACTGGTGTTGTAATGTTTATCTTTCTGTCCATCCTATCTTATTAGGGCTTGTTCAACTTTAACATTCATGCCAGACTTTGTCAGACCAACATTACAATTTGTCCTTAAACTGTAGTGTATGGTCTTTTTTTGAATTTTAATGCCACTGTTGTCACTGATTAAACTGCAATTTGAATTGGTTACAAACAGATTTGTATAGATGTTTGGTTAGAGTAATTAAAAGGTTTAAAGTTATTTGAAAAGTTAAAAACAAAATCTGTTATCTTCTCTTCATTTTTAAATCAACAGGAGCGGTTTAAATCAAGATTATCAAAATTGCATCAACATCACCAAGACAGAAGACTTGCCTACAACAATCAAAGGAAAGTTGCATTGTGAGTATTAAACTTAATTAATAGTTAATTGTTTAAACTATTAACTGTCATTGGACAGTTTTATTGGTGCATTTTCTTTTGAATTTTATATTTTTATTCTCACCTTCATCCTGTCCTGAGCAGCCTTCATCATCTGCAACTGCAACACTCACGTCATCTCCGTCCTGTCCTGAGCAACCTACATCACCTGCAACTGCAACACTCACGTCATCTC
>CAIGQW010000415.1:3611835-3623260 GCA_903798125.1 Danio choprae | reverse complement strand
ATATATATATATATATATATATATAGGTGCAGAATGCAGTCTGGGAAAAGGAGAGGGAGCGGTAAGGACTCCTGCTGGATCGGGAGGTGAAGGGGCCTGGGGGGGTGTTGACTCCTTTGTGAGTCAAAAATGCTCAAGGAACACTCCTGACAGAGATAGAGCTGGGGAATGGCAGCGCTATATATAAAGGGGTCACCACAGCGGAATGAACCACCAACTTATCCAGCATATGTTTTACACAGCGGATGCCTTTCCAGCTGCAACCCATCACTGGGAAGCATTCATACGCACCAGGCCCAGATCTTGTAACACCAGCCTGTCTAAAATCCTGTGCTGACCAACTGGCCCCCATCTTCACCCTGATCTTCAACAGATCACTGGAGCTGTGTGAAGTGCCCTCCTGCTTCAAACGCTCCACTATCATACCCATTCCAAAGAAACCAAAACTTACAGGACTAAATGACTACAGACCGGTGGCGCTAACATCTGTGGTCATGAAGTCTTTTGAAAAACTGGTGCTGGCCCACCTGAAGAACATCACTAAACCCTCACTGGATTCTCTTCAGTTTGCCTACAGAGCAAACAGGTCTGTGGATGATGCAGTCAATATGGGGCTGCATTATGTTCTGCAACACCTAGACAGACCAGGGACCTATGTGAGGATCTTGTTTGTTGACTTCAGCTCGGGTTTTAACACCATCATCCCAAAACTTCTCCTGCCAAAATTAACTCAGCTTTCCGTGCCCACCTCTGTCTCTCAGTGGATCAACAGCTTCCTAACGGACAGGCAACAGCTGGTAAAGCTGGGAAAATTCTCATCCAGTATCAGCACAATCAGCACTGCCGCCCCCCAGGGTTGTGTCCTCTCCCTTCTGCTCTTCTCCCTGTACACAAATGACTGCACTTCAAAGGACCCCTCTGTCAAGCTCCTGAAGTTTGCAGACGACACCACACTTATCGGCCTCATTCAGGATGGTGAAGAGTCTGCTTACAGACAGGAGGTTAAGGACGCTGTCTGGTGCAGTCACAACAACCTGGAGCTGAACACGCTCAAAACAGTGGAGATGAAAGTGGACTTCAGGAGAAACCCCCCCTGCTCTCCCCCCACTGAGCATCATGGACAGCATTGTGGCAGCAGTGGAGTCATTCAGGTTCCTGGGCACCACCATCTCTCAGGACCTGAAGTGGGACACTCACATTGACTCTGTTGTCAAAAAATCTTAACAAAGGCTGTACTTCCTTCGTCAGCTGAGGAAGTTCAACCTACCAAAGGAGCTGCTGAAACAGTTCTACACTTCCATCATTGAATCAGTCCTCTGCACTTCAATAACTGTCTGGTTCAGCTCAGCTACCAAATTCGAAAAAGACAAAGACTTTGTCGAATAGTTTGGACTGCTGAGCGAATCACTGGTACAACCCGCCCTACTCTCCAAGAAATGTTCTTATCCAAAGCGAGCAGAAGGGCTGCCAAAATCACTCTGGACCCCTCACACCCAGCACACTGCCTCTTTGAACTTTTACCTTCTGATCGACGCTACAGAGCACTGTGCACCAGAACAGCCCGACACAGAAACAGTTTCTTCCCTCAGGCAATTTATCTTATGAACACTTGATGATAGTAATTGTGACAAACATCACTACTTGCTATACACTTTAGACACATACACTTATTTAACAACATACTTTACATGCCAATTTGCACATAACAGCTGCACATATAATGTTGTATATAGTAATATACCTTTACATACACTTGTCAATTTGCATATTTGCATTCACTACTTACTTCTATTTTTAAAATATATTTATTATCTGTTTTTTGTCCTGTCTCTGTAATTCTGTTGCACTGTAGAAGCTTCTGTCACGAAAGCAAATTCCTCGTATGTGTGAACATACCTGGCAATAAAGCTCTTTCTGATTCTGATTCACACACACATACTACAACCAGATTAGCTTATTCAATTCACCTATAGCGCCTGTCTTTGGACTGTAGGGGAAACCAGACCACCCGGAGGAAACCCATGCCAACACAGGGAGAAGATGCAAATTCCACATAGAAATGCCAACTGGCCCAGCCAGGACTCGAACCAGTGACCTTCTTGCTGTGAGGCAAGATCTTATTAAAATTATATTATATACTTATTAATGCTGTGTAAATTTCATTCAATGAGAGCTCAAGCATGGCATTAGAGTCTTCAATCTTTGGAAGATCTTTAAAAAAAATAAAAAAAAATTTAATCTTCCACTTTTTGTATTATTTTGGATTCATATAATTCTGAATAAATGTTAACAGCGCGTGTACGTATTTCACTAAATTCACAAATTTCCTCTCCTGCATTATTTTTTAGTGAATGAATAATTTGATTTTGGCCATTTTTCCATTCTAGAAAAAAAAAAAAACTTTGAAGGAGCATCCATTTGTGTAATGTTATGAAAATGTGAACAAATGAATGCTTCTTGTGCTTTTACTCCTGAAAGATCAGCCAGCAAATCTTTTTAGATTTCCCATTTTAAATTCATCTACATGCATCCGCTGTCGAATTTAAAAGTTCTGTTATTTCATCCTCTAATTTTTTCATTGCCTCAATTCCTTTAGTGATATTAAAAGTGTATTCTTGCCATAATTGTTTAATTTGAATTTGCCACAATTGTTGCAGTGAAGAATAAAGATGTTTTTGTTCTTAAATATTTCTCCAAAACAATAAAAGATATAAATGAAATTCTTATCTTTTAAAAGGTGTCACGGTCACAGAAGGCAGAGGCGAAGGATAAGTTTACAAGGTGTTTATTAAAACACAAAGCAGGTCTTCGCACCGTAGTGCTAGCAGGCATATCAATGTAAACAGTCACAGAATGAAACGGTCACTTCACTTGAAGTCGAGCAAACAGATGTTAGCATCGATGATAGGAACGTGCTCACCCTGATCTTCTGCCAAATCATCCATGAACAAGGAGAGTATGACCATGCGATGATGATTCCAGCCGGCGAGTGAACAGGATGGGTGAGTTTATATAGTGTGTGTGTGATGGCTGGAGCAGGTGAGTGTTGTTAGTGCACAGGTGATTGTGATTAGTAATCAGACTGTGTGCGGTGTGTAGTGGATGGAGAGTGTGAATGGTGACTGGGGCTGATGGAACGTGCAGAGGGTGTGACAAAAGGGGTATATTAAAATGCCAATAGGCACTCTTAATCTTCACAGAATTAACAATTATATTACAAATAACGGAACAGTGGTCTGAAAAACCAACAGGAGTTATTTTACAATTTTTAGTAAGATTTGCTTGAAAATTAAACATATAAAATTTGTCAAGCCTTGCCATTAAAATAAAATTGTTTCTACTATGTGCACAAGTGTACTGTTTATTTTTTATGATGTACATTCCTCCAAACATCATATAAATCAAACATTCTTGTTAATTGTGTAAGCACTTTTTGTGAAGCAATATATGGTTCTGAGTGATTTCTGTCTAGCTTAAAATTTTCTGTGCAGCTGAAGTCTCCACCTAAGATTAATAACTTCTCTGATTTTACATCTTTGAGGACAGCACTAAAAGCATTTAAGAAATCCATTCTGTCATCTACTTTTGTAGGAGCACAAATATTTTTAAAAATCATTAAACATTCTTCAATTTTACTGTAATTTTGAAAAAGCGTCCTTTAACTATTTCTTGCTCTTCACATAAAATTGGTGATAACTGCTTTGAAAACAAAATAGCTACTCATCCACTATTAGAAAACAGTCTACTTCAATAATTAAATCACTATGAGACTCTTGAATGAAGCACATTCTCTTCTGACTGTTTCTGGGACCATTCAAGTTGAGAGTTCCAATCTTAATGCCTCTCAGTAATGATGGAAAAAGAGAAACAGTCAAAAAATTAAATCTTTAGCTAAAAAGGTGTTACACCATGTCCTGTTCTTCATCTTCACACAGAGTTTAATCACACATTTTCAAAGATGGTACACTACTTGATCACAAAAAGCACCTTCCTTCGTGCACCTCTTTAAATCCCTTATGAAAGCAGATCGGTCTGGAAATATTCTTAAGCTTGAATCCCTGGAAGCCCTTTTGTTTATCTTAAAAACTTGGTTAATTGTTCAGCATTGTATACCACTGATAAAAAAAAGAACAGTCTGAAATGTTAGAAACTGAAGAATCACTGTCAATGTCTTTCAGTCTCACTATTGTCTTTTTTTGCCCCTACCTTTTTTACTTTTAATTAGAACTTTGAACATTGCCTCAGTTTGCATTTCTACTTTAATACCAGTCTCACTGGTTTTATCAGTAACTGGTATATTTTCTGTCAATACTGACATAGTGATGAGATAGATGATCTATCTCAGAATTAACTGAAGTCAATTTAGCTGATTCAGTCTCCACTGGCACCTCAGAGACTGAATCATCAGCAGAAGATGCCACAGTCTCTGCAACAGGTGCAGTCTCAGAAACTACTCTGAGCGGGATCAACTCCATCAGGACAGGCACGAACCAGATGACCAATCTTTCCACAACCAAAGCATGTCATTATACTTTTAAAAGATGCATAGATTGTGTAATTTAAACCATCTACTTTAAAAGACAGGTTTAACTCGTCTCTTTTGTCTTTTAACACCATATAAACTTGTTTTCTAAAAGAAAACCCTCTACATTAAAAGACAGGTTTAACTCGTCTGTGTTGTCTTTTAACACCATATAAACTTGTCTTCTAAAAGACACTACATGTTTCAGTAAGGGTGATTTGCAACCAAGTGATACTTTCTAATGGGCGAGACTAACTTCCCAAAAGCAGACAGTTTTTTCCTGATACAATCGTCTGAAACAAAAGGAGGGATGTTCGACACTATGATCCTCTTTGAAGGACTACTGAGCGGCAGTACAGAAACAGACGCGAATCAGCAAAAAACTGGAAATGAAAGCAAGAAAAGCAATAAAGTGAAAAGCACAGGAAAGAGTCTGTATAATAACTACAACTGTGGGCTGTTTACACGTGAGACGTGAGCTGCGAAGCTGTGATCGTGGAAGAGATTTAAAATTAAAGAGCTAATAATTAATTTAATCAACAGAGTTTTATAGTCTTGATATGGGATTGTAAACAGTTATATAGGACAGAGAAACAGGTCAAAGATGAGCTAGCAACACTCACACCTGGTCTGTTAAAATATGTTAGCTGCAATGCTAACACAGTGTGCTCATGGTGATAGTATTTAATATTTATGGAGTTAATATTTCATTTGATCGGCGGAGTTTGATCGCGATGACTAGTAAATAAATTTAAAAATGAAAATTGAACTTCAGGCAGAGTAGGCAAGCTAAGCAGAGCAGGCATGCTAAGCTACAGCTACACTCAGCAAAAGAGCAACGGAAACAGCAGAGCAACTGGAAACAAGAGACCAAGGTTCCAGTAAGAGGCCGCAGGCCCATCCGTACTGCCACAGCCCAATCTCAATGTCGTCAACAATCACCATCACCTACCTTCACCGGCTTCCTCCTACGGCTCTGCCAGATCATCATCTCCTGTCTTCAATAAAATCACAATTCCTGAATTTCGCAAAATCTCACGGACGCCGAAATCTCCATACTTTCATGTTGCAACAAAGCCGAATCACTGATACTGTACCGCCCCCTACAGACACTACAAGATCCACCCGCTCACTTCATGGCCCCTGTCCTCAACCCACCAACTCTCCAACAGACCACACCTTCAAGAAACCAGGAACACCCCAGCCTCAACATCACTGCAACAAACGGACATTCGACAGGTTACGACAGGTTGATTGCGGATAATTCACTCTCACACTTAAATCATCCACCAGCACCCAAACTCATACTCTCTCACTGGCAGAATGGGTCTGCCCAAACCAGAAAGCAAATAAAATTATCTATCGACTCCTGTTAATATATTTCAACTCTCATCTGAATTACGCTTTCACCCTGACCCTAACTTTTCAGAATTTTTAATTTCAGGTTTATCAAATGGATTTCATCCAGGCATCTTGATCCTTCACTCTTAGAACCTCACTTGCCCTAACCTACAATCCGAACCCGAAGTTGTAGACGACTAATTAAAAAAGAGATTGATAACAAATTTATGATCAGTCCCTTCTCCGCTAGACTAATTTTTGCTCCACTATCAAAACATAGACCAAGCAATTTCCCTAATCAAAATCGTCGGACGCAATGCATGGCTCAGTAAAGTTGACATCTCCTCAGCCTTTAAAATCATGCCATTACACCCCGATTTTTGGAGATCTAAATTCTACTTCGCAGTACCACCTACCTTCAGGTGCAGAAGTAGCCCTAAAATATTCAACATGCATGTATTTTTGCCTATAACTACAACATCTCACCCATCTCCTAGATGATTTTCTCATCATATTTCCCCCTAACATGCCGCCGACTTTTTTAAAGATTTAGCGACTACTCACAAGTGAGTATAGCATCTTTCTAGCAAATGAGAAAACGTCCAGTCTGAGTACTTCCTCAGAATTCTTAGAAATTAATCTGGATTCAAAAAACTTCCAAGCATCACTTCCTAAAGGAAAAAAATTGACCGAATGATTTCTTTATCATCCATATTTCTCGAGAAACAAGAATGCACAAAATGTGATTTCCTTCCTTAAGTGCTGGAATGGCTGCTCGTTTATCTATAGTGATTTGATATCATCCCCTGTAGACATCCATTCATTTACGGACGCCGCCCCCTACGTAGGTTTCAGGGCATATTACCAGGGTTGTTGGTTCACTTCCTCCTGGCCCCCTCAAATGCCCAAAATTTCTCTGCACTTCATACCTCACAGCATGGAATTCATTCAAACACTTTCACACCCTGTACAACACACCATTTCCCAAATTTTCCCTGCTCACCATTACATCATTCATCATCCATCTCCACTCCATTAAAAACATGCAAGCCAGCTCTATTAAAAGCTATCTAAGTGTGATTCATTTCTTTCATAAATCAATTCACGAATCCCCATCCGACTCCATTTACAACTCCCAATCTTGCCTTCTTATTAAAGGTATCCCAAAAGCCCACCACTCCTTCTCAGACTCCAGTCTACCCATCACACTCAACATCCTCTCAAAATGCATTTCCACCCTTCATAAAGGCTATATATATCCATAAATACAGACCGCACCCTTGATCCCATGTTTAGCCTCTCATTTTTTGGATTCCTTATGTAACGGGTTATAATTTCACCTGTTATATTTTCTTTTTCATTCAAATCTTTGTCATTGTTGTATTGATTTTATTTTTTTACATTTTCTATGCAATATATGTGAATTCAGTGTTGAGACTTTTATTTAGAATTTTGATTTCGGCAACGCATTGACGCCATTTTAGATTGCTCACGCGCTTCTCGCCAGTTCACTTTGCACAAGCTAGGGAGAGGCAAGTGTTTTTCTGAGTTCTTCAATTAAGTTTAAGTGCATAAAGTGTTTCCATTTAATGCTGTTTGTAATGTTTAAATGAAGTGCAATGTTCTGATGTATGATTTATGTGTGGATGAATCAGGAATGTGTAGATATATCGTGTGGATGTAGTGTGTTTTGTATTAGTGTGAATCTGTGATTCCAGCAGCTAATAGACATTATGTTGTACAGGAATATGCTGTAATTAAATGACCACAAGTGATTTATCTACTTAATTGATGTCAATCCACAGATATTTCACATTTATTATCTCTTTGTGTTTTATGTTCATTTATTGCATTAACAGTATGTTTTATTATGTTAATGATAGTACTTTTCCTGATTGTTAAATATGAGTTCATTTTGCACAAGCAGTGGAGAGGAATATGCTGTAATTAAATGCTCACAAGTAATTGATCTACTTTATTGATATCAATCCACAGTTCCCCTTCATATGGGAATGCTTCGTTCTGTCTGACTAGTAATTGAAAATTCACATTTTAGCCATATAGACTATTGCTCGTCACACTTAAACCACAGTAATGCATACCAGGTTAACCCTATAGAGACTGTGTCTGTTCCTCGTATTATTAGCTCAAGAAATAAACGTACTATGTGCTCCAAAAAACATCTATTAAGAATCAAACCAGAAAAACTGCAAAAAAGTGAAAATAGACATTGTATAAAGCTTGGTCTCTTAAACATCAGGTCACTAGCACCTAAAGCACTTATCATAAATGAAATAATAACAGACAATAATCTTAATGCACTCTGTCTCACTGAAACCTGGCTGAAACAAAATGACTATATTAGCTTAAACGAAGCAACTCCTTCAGGATTCTTATATAAACACGTGGCTCGTCAAACTGGTCGTGGTGGTGGAGTTGCATCAATCTTTAATGATAGTCTTAATGTTAATCAGGGAAACGGACTTATGTTTAACTCTTTTGAAGTATTGGCACTTAATGTTATGTTTCGGGATATTAGGAAAAAAATTGTTATCTCTTGCTTTAATCACCATATATAGACCTCCAGGACCCTATGTCACTTTTCTAAAAGAGTTTTCTGATTTTATTTCTGACGTACTAGTTAAAACTGATAAAATACTAATTGTAGGAGACTTTAACATACACATAGATGACGCTAACGATACATTAGGGCTCGCATTTACCGATTTACTACAATCACTTGGGATAAAGCAAAACGTTGTTGGTCCAACCCGTCGCTTAAAGCATACATTAGATCTAATCTTGTCCCATGGAATTGAGGTCATTGATGTAGACATTATACCACAAAGCGATGACATAACAGACCACTACCTCTTATTATATAAACTGTGTTTACCTGAAATTAGCAGATCTGCACAGATATATCGTCCTGGTAGAACTATTGTCCCATCCACTAAAGACGAATTTACAAATAACTTACCTGAACTATCTATATTTCTAAATGTACCCGCGAACGCAAATGACCTTGATGTAGTAACCAGCAGTATAGATGCTATCTTTACTAACACACTAAATACTGTGGCACCCATTAAATTTAAACACTCGCGCTCTCAAAACAGCAACTCGTGCCCTGGAACGTAAGTGGAAAAAAAGGAAATTAGAGGTTTTTAGAATCGCGTACAAAGATAGTATGTCCAGCTATAGGAGGGCTCTAAAATCTGCCAGGACAGAGCACCTCCGCAAACTGATAGAAAATAATCAGAACAATCCTAGATTCTTATTTAACACCATTGGTAAATTAACAAATAATCGGTCATCTCTGGAACAGAATATCCCTCCGCACATTAGTAGTGACGACTTCATGAATTTCTTCAGTGATAAAATAGAAGGCTTCAGACAGAAAATAGAAGATGTTAAACTTTCTGCTCCACATTATACCTCAGACTCATCAAACATTTCACTGAATCAATATAATCTACAGTGCTTCAGCAGGATAGAACAGGAAGAGCTAGATAAACTTATAAATGGTTCTAAACCAGCTACATGTATGTTAGACCCAATTCCAACTAAGTTACTGAAAGAGTTGTTACCTGTAGTAGGAGAACCTCTTCTTAATGTTATTAACTCTTCTTTATCTTTAGGCCATGTTCCAAATCCTTTCAAGCTAGCTGTTATTAAGCCTATTATTAAGAAACCACAACTGGACCACAGCAACTTAGCTAATTATAGGCCTATTTCAAATTTTCCATTTATGTCTAAAATACTAGAGAAAGTTGTTTCTGCCCAATTATGCTCCTTTCTACAGATGAACAACGTTTTTGAAGTGTTTCAGTCAGGTTTCAGGCCTCATCACAGCACAGAAACCGCATTAGTGAAAATAACCAATGATCTACTCTTAGCTGCTGACCAAGGCTGCATCTCGTTATTAGTTTTACTTGATCTTTAGTGCTGCATTTGACACCATTGACCACAATATCCTTATAGATCGCTTAAACTCTACAGGTGTCCAGGGACAGGCTCTACAATGGTTTAAGTCATACTTAACTGACCATTACCAGTTTGTCAATATAAATGGACAGCCCTCACAAACCAGGCCAGTAAAGTATGGGGTGCCTCAAGGGTCAGTTCTAGGCCCTTTGCTGTTTACAATATACATGCTACCCCTGGGAGACATTATTAGAAGACATGGGATCAGCTTCCACTGCTATGCAGATGATACCCAATTATATATTTCAACAAAACCTGATGAGACATCTGAACTGTCTAAACTAATGGTTTAAAGATATTAAAGACTGGATGACCAACAATTTTCTTCTCTTAAACTCAGACAAAACAGAATTATTACTTATTGGGCCTAAATCCTGTACACAGCAGATCTCACAACTTGACCTGCAATTAGAGGGATGCAAAGTTAGCATTAGCTCTACTGTAAAAGATCTGGGCGTTATATTAGACAGCAATCTATCTTTTGAAAATCATATCTCCCATGTCACAAAAACCGCCTTCTTTCATCTGAGAAATATCGCTAAGTTAAGAAATATGCAATCCATCTCGGATGCAGAAAAGCTAGTTCACGCTTTTATGACCTCTAGGCTGGATTACTGTAATGCTCTGTTCGCTGGTTGCCCAGCATCTTCTATTAATAAACTCAGCTAGTACAAAATGCAGCTGAGTTCTTACCAGGTCTAGAAAATATGATCATATCACCCCAATTTTATCCTCCTTACACTGGCTGCCTGTTAAGTTCCGTATTGATTACAAAATATTGCTTCTTACCTATAAAGCTTTAAATAATGGAAGCTCCTGTTTATCTAACTAACCTTCTGTCTCGCTACAATCCAACCCGCTCTTTAAGATCTCAAAACGCAGGGCTTCTGGTAATACCTAGAATAGCAAAGTCGAGTAAAGGAGGTCGAGCCTTCTCATTTATGGCTCCTAAACTCTGGAATAGCCTTCCTGATAATGTCCGAGGCTCAGACACACTCTCTCAATTTAAAACTAGATTAAAGACTTATCTTTTTAGTAAAGCATACACTCAATGCGTCGCATAACGATATGGTGTATTAGTGTACTCCTGTCTTAATACACCAGCGATTGTGTTAGAAACTCTCATATGCTTTACATATTTGTTATATAGCTGCTATTTTCATCTATAACAATCACTTTTCTTTCTGGTTTAAATACACTATGAACAGCAGCTACGCTAAATATTTTCTTTATTTTCTATTTCCACCTGGGGATACTCATCCCGAGGTCCCTACAGATTTGCAGCGCCATCGATGCGATCCTAGACCTGTGAAGAGATTATCCGAAGGTACCCTGGACCAGGCCGTATCCCGAGCTGATACTGTGGTGGCCATGGAGTAATGGAGTGCATGAGACTGATTCCTGAAGGCTACAGTGATGAACGAGTCTATGTCTGATCCTGTGGGCCAGCCTAACCTCCCGGTGGTGCCCTACCCTCACCTGCAGCTTACACGATGGATGTCAAGCTTCTCCAGCCGGCGCCTAGACTGCAGCTCCACATAGGAAGTTTGGCCAGAGGAAAATGACCGTGCCTAA
>CAIGQW010000415.1:3593404-3611735 GCA_903798125.1 Danio choprae | reverse complement strand
GGTGGATTTGCTCTTCAGTGTTTGAACTTTCAGCAGTGAAACTTAAGCCACACTGAACTGAACTAAACTCTAAAACCTGGACTTTACTTGAACTTGTTAAGCTGGTTTGACACAATCTATATTGTAAAAAGCGCCATATAAATAAACTTGAATTGAATTGAATTGAATTGAACTCCAACGTGTGTCTTAACAAACTATGGGAGTACGTCAGACGACCAATCACTCTGGAGAGTAAGAAAACGGGCCAATCAACGCCAAGTAAATTGGTGGAGCTCAGCTCCACAGCTGACAGCGTTTAGCTATTAGCGCTATATAAGCTGCCTGCTGAGAAGCGAGCCTTAGAATTGTTACTTCAGAGCCTCACTGAGACTGGAGAAATACCCTCTGCTAAGCTGACTATCTTTGAAAGCAGTATTACTCACCAGTGTGGGAGAAGACGCGACAGCGGCAGTCGATCTGGGCTTCCTGTCCCCTGGGCGTTTTGCTGGTGCAGAAATAAAAGAGCAATTTTTCATAAAAGAGCAGAGTTCCCTAAGAGAGCAACACGGAAGAGCAGCGCGTCTTTTTCAAGATGTCGTTCCGACCATGCGTTTCTGGATGCGGTGGTTTCCTCGCCCCAGATGAGGCACGAGCATTGCATCACATGTCTGGGGGTCCGACATGTTGAAGCGGTGCTCACGGACAGTTCTTGCCCTCACTGCGAGGGCTTGACTGTTGCACAGTTAAGGTCGCGGTGTATCCTAGCATTAGGGTGCGTCACCCCTGCTGCTCCCCGCTATGCGGTTAGCACTCGGGCAGGCCTGACGGTTACAGTGGGGGCTTCTCAGTCGCCTTCGGACCCCCCGCTCCTCTTCAGTGTGCTCTGTCCAAGCTTCGAGTGGGAGTGCTGGTCCATCCTCCGGGCTGGCAGCGCTCTCATTAGATGACACTGGGAATGCGATGTTCACCGCTGCATCGGAGGGCAGGCTAACATGCTCCGATAACGATCTGGATCCGCTGCCACCCTCCGGGGTTGTCTGCGGGACCCCGGATTTGGAGTCGGACATGTTAACCGTGTTATCCCGGGCTGCTTTGGTCGTTGGACTGGAGATGGCTTGTCCCCCAGCTCCGCGGCCGGACCGCTTAGATGGGTGTTACGTGAGGGCTAACAAGAAGGTGAAGCCTTCCAAGCCCCCCGTCCCTTTCTTCCCAGAGGTACACATTGAGCTCATGCAGGCATGGAGGGTGCCTTTTTCTGCCCGGTCCTCGTGCGCTCCCGCTCTCACCACCGTTGATGGCGGGGCAGCCAGGGGATATGAGGTGATTCCCCCGGTGGAGCGTGCTATTTCGGTCAATCTTTGCCCGCAGGGCGCCTCCACCTGGAGAGGTCTACCCAAACTCCCTTCCAAAGCGTGTAGGATATCTGAGTCTCTCACGGCCAGAGCCTACACCGCTGCAGGCCAGGCTGCATCCGCCTTGCATGCGATGGCCACCTATCAACGCTACCAAGCGGAGAAGTTGGCTGAGCTGCAGGAGGGTGGTTCTTCCTCGGGCTTGATGCATGAGAAGAGGGGACCTGCTCTTTCCTCGGTGGAGGGCCGAGGACACATAACATCAGTAATACCACCACTGCCGCCCTCTGGGTTGGCGGTGACCAAATTCTCAATAAAAGAGCAGTTTCCTCTCTCTCCGGGTGCGCAAGCCCGAGCCTTGCCAGTCTGGGACGCCCCGCCTTCCAGCCCGCAGCGCCGGGCTCTTTCGCTTCAGGCTTCCAGAGTGCAAGAGAACGGGCTCCTTTCTCTCACTCCAGCCTCATCGCGGGATCCAGGGAGGAAGGTAAGAGAAATTCTCATATTTTCGGCTCTTCCTCGGGCCGCTCTGCTTCCTGGGGCGAGCACTCCCTTCCCGAGCTGCCCCTCCATTGGCACATCAACGATCGCACCGATGCTGCCATTAGCGCGGGCTCTGCCAGCCTGGTTAGCGCTGCCCAGCCCGTCGCGGTGGCTCATACGGACGATCGGAC
This sequence comes from Danio choprae, assembly GCA_903798125.1. NCBI lineage: Eukaryota > Metazoa > Chordata > Actinopteri > Cypriniformes > Danionidae > Danio > Danio choprae. The sequence goes on along the minus strand of CAIGQW010000415.1, from coordinate 3,609,733 downwards.
TCGGCCATGCGATACAATTCGCCATTCGCCTTCCCATGTTCACGGGTGTCCATTTCACAAGGGTCAGCCCCGTGAGCGCCCCTAACATAGAAACGCATACTGCAGTGTGTCCTTCCTCGGGATTGGTTTGCTGCAATAGACCTGAAGGACACTTATTTTCATGTCTCCATCCATCCACGCCACCGTCTATTTCTCTGGTTTGCGTTCGAGGGTCGAGCATGGCAGTACAAAGTCCTCCTCTTCGTGCTCTCCCTGTTTCCACGCGTGGAGGATGCTCTGTGCCTCTTCGACGCATGCTCATCGGCATTTTTGATTATTCTTTGACGGATATATATTTCAGGTCTTAAACTAGTCGATTATGCGCAGGGACCTGGTGCTTCAGCATCTTGGCCTGTTGGGGTTTCAGGTCAACCAAGAATGAGCAGGCTCTCCCCCGGGAGAGCTTCTCTTTTTCTCGGGTTGGAGCAAGACTCGGTCTCCATCATGGTGCGCTTTGGGACAATGCACAGTGCGCTTTGGGCCAGCGCACCGGGCCAATGCTGCTCTGTCTGATTAATTCGGCAGTTACAGTGGTCCCACTGAAGTTTTTCATAGGCTCCAGGGGCATATGACATTTTGTAGCCGCTACATCGCTGCTCAAATGGTTCATATGAGACCACTTCAGCGCTGCTTTGCAATCGAGTTCCCAGATGGGCATGGCGCGCGGAGGCGCACCGGGTGTCCATCACCACGCGGTGTCGCCGCACCTTCAGTCCCTGGATGGATCTTGCCTTCTACGGGCCGGGGTGCCCTTAGAACAAGTGTCCAATCATGCTGTCATTCTGACAGATGCTTCCAGTACGGGCTGGTGGGTTGTGTGTATCGAGCATGCAGCCGCAGGTTCGTATATTGGACTTCGGTTGCGTTGGCATTTTAATTGCCTTGAGCTGACGGCAATGTTTCTCGCTCTTCGCTGGTCCATACCGGTACGGGAGAGGACACACGTGTTGGTTAGGATGGCCAGCACGGCTGCGATAGTGCGCATCGACCATATGGGTGATGCGCGCTACTGCCGCATGTCTCAGCTCACTCGCCATCTGCTCCACTGTAGTCATGCGGCTTAATAGCTGCGCGCCGTTCATATCCCGTACGAGCTCTCCGTGCCAGGTTACACGCTCTCACGGCAGTTATGTTTCCGGGAGAACGGAGACTCCCACCCGGCACGGTCCAGTTGGCCCCGGGTTAATTTTTCCCCAGTGAGCCTGCGCGCACAGACACTGTGCAAGGTCGGGGAGCGAGGTGCGGGTCTTGCTCGTTACGCCTCCTTGGCCCAACCGGACCCGAGTTTCTGAACTCACACTCCTTAATGTGACATGTAGAGCGTACGTCTTTGAGCAGCTCTTTTCTGTTATGATCGGCAGAAGGGAAATACCATATCAAAGCAGAGGTTGGTCCATTCTAATAGTATGGCATCACCCTCGCTTCATGTGCCAGGGTGAGCTGTGTCCCCCGGGAAAGAGGCGGTGCCTCCTTTTCGGCGCGAGTACGCAGCACCTCTTAACAGATTATGCAGAGCTGCGGGCTGGGCGACACCTAACACATTAAGACACACTGTTAAGACACATGTTGGAGTTCCCATATGAAGGGGAACGTCCTGGTTACGTCCGTAACCCACGTTCCCCGAATAGGGAACGGAGACGTGTGTCTCCACTGCCACAGCACCTGAGTCTCCAGCTGTTAGCTGAATGTTCGACTCTTCAGGAGGCAATTCTAAGGCTCGCTTCTCAGCAGAGAGCTTATATAGCGCTAATAGCTAAACGCTGTCAGCTGTGGAGCTGAGCTCCGCCAATTCACTTGGCGTTCATTGGCCCGTTTTCTTACTCTCCAGAGTGATTATTTGTCTGACATACTCCCATAGTCTGTTAAGACACACGTCTCTGTACCCTATTCGGGGAACGTGGGTTACGGACGTAACAAGGACGTTCAGTCCATGTTGGGCTTGATGACAAATAAACCTGCTCTGGTGAATGAAGTGGCACGTGTCCTTCTTTACACACAATGCAGAGGCTAGTAACAGCGGGCGAAAGCAGAACGGTTACACGTAGATGCTCTGAAATCATCATAGCATCAAATTTCATATTTTTTTGTTTTATGAGATAACTGACAACGTTTTAGTACCCACATCTGAGCCATAATTATCCACGCACGCACACTGAAAATACTGTTAATCTATCTATCTATATATCTATCTATCTGTCTAAACCAACTCGATTCTCATCTAGTCGGTCCGGCCGTGGGGCTGGGGGATAAACCATCTCCAGACCCACCGCCGAAGCAGCCCGGGAAAGCACGGCCAACATATCCGCTTCTAGATCCGGCGCCTCGCTAACCACCCCGGAGGGAGGGAGCGGGTCCGGATCCTCGTCGGATAGTGAAAGCCCACTCTCCGATGCAGCAATGGACATCTGGTCCCCGGTGTCATCGAGTGAAAGGGCGACCATCCGGGAGGATGGAGCGCTTCTCTCACTCGAAGCTTGGATAGAGCGCGCTGAGGAGCGAGGGGTTCGCGAGCCCGAGGGCGGCGAATTGACCCCCACTGTAACCCTCAGATCTGCTCGCGTGCCAGCCGCTTTATTGCGGGGGACAACAGGGGTGGCTTTTGCAAGAGCGAGCCGCGATCTTAGCTGCGCAACAGTGATGACATGTACTGCCCGCGAGCAACGCATTCACATGCTGGACCCCCAGACATGCAACACAGTGCTCGTGTCCATCATCCGGGGACAGGAAACCACCGCATCCAGAAACGCACGGTCGGAACGACATCTTTAAAAAGATGCGTTGTTCGACCGTGTTGCTCTTTTAGTGTGTGTGTGTGCTGTGATACAAACCGCTCTTTGAAGAACCGGACCAGAGAAACGCCCAGGGACGGGAGAATGAACCCAGCTCGACCGCCGCTGCTCGCGTTGTCACTCGCTCTGAGACCGGGAGAAACAGCCTGCAGTAAGCCGGCAGCTTTCTCTTTCTCTCTCTCTCTCTCTCAATGAAATTGGAGGAACCAGCAATGACTCTTTCAGTGCTTGTACGGCTTCTGAAAGTGAAAAGGTATGGTGTCACGGCAGAGCTTTCATCTTATAGACAGACTGATTGTGATTGCTGCCAGCTGTGCGCGCTTACACTGCCAACTCATTGGCATTTCATTGGCCCGTTTTATTACTCTTCAGATGATTGGCTTTCTGATGAAATCCCCATAGTGGAAGTGTCCACATAGCATTGTATTTCCCCTCCCGCTGGGGAAAGGGAGACTTGCAAAACATAAGTAATTGGAGGCCAGTATCACTTTTGTGCACAGATTATAAAATACTGTCAAAGGCATTAGCTACACGATTAATCAAAATAATTGGTTCAATAATACATCCTGATCAAAATTATTGTATACTGAATAGGTCAATTTTTGACTTTTTCTTTGGTTTGAGATGTTTTAGAAGTGACAATGTTATTAGGCATTAATTGTGGACTGATCGCTTTAGATTAAGAGAAAGCATTTGACCATATTGAACATGCATATTTAAAAAAAGGTTCTTAGATGTTTTTGGGTTTATTCCAGCTTTTGTAAATATGATTATTTTTTGTAGTACAGCGACATTCAAAGTGTATTAAAAGTTAATAGTGGTCTAAGAGCTCCTTTTGGAGTACAGAGAGGGGTTAGACAGGGATGTGCTATGTCAGGGATGTTGTACACACTAGCTATTGAATCTTTGCTGAATAAATTAAGGTCTGAGATAAAGGGTTTTTTGTATACCTCATTTTAATGTTTCTTTGCATATTTCTGCTAATGCTGATGATGTTATTGTTTTTATACTGAATGCGGAAGATATTAAAAACTGGATTTTATTGTGGGTGATTTAAAAAAAGATATCCTCTGCTAAATTCAACTGAAAAAAGAGTGAGGCCTTGTTTATGGGTGGCTGGAGCGGTGTCCCTCCCAAGTTATCTGGAGGTTTGACATGAAAGAAAGGATTTTTTTAGGTGAAGATGACTGTGTTAAAAAAAAACTGCATAGTATGTTTATAAAAAATGGAAATGGTTACTTCCCCAGTTATTGTATAGAGGCCGCACACTTATAATTAACAACTTGGTGAGATCCTCTACATGGCACCCTCTTAGGGGTTTTCTACCAAAGCTTCAAAGAGAGATGGTCAATTTTTTCCCGGGACAATCTACATTGGATCCCTCAAAGTGTTCTATTCTTACCAAGAGATGGAGGTCAAGGATTGGATAATCTTGTGAGTAGAGGAGCAACGTATAGACTGCAGTTCATATAGAGGCTATTGTTTGGACCTCAAAGTCTTATGTGGAGGCCTCTGGCACAAAGTATTTTATATGGGGTGAACAAGCTAAAACTTCATACAGCACTCTTTTTAATGGATTGTGAATGCTTAGATTTACTGGACTGCCATCCTTTTACAAAAGTGTTTTTAAACTATAAAGTATGTTCAAACACAAGTGGTCGGAGACCGCTACATCTCTCCTCTGGCTACTTGAAGAGCCGGTGGTTTTTGGGAGCCACCTGGAAGTGGCAGGAGATGACACTCCATGACTGATGAACATACTTTTGTCCCAAACAAATGCTGCAATTGAGAGACATTGTTGACAAAGCAGGAACTAGACTGAGTGATGCCACAAATGTTGCTAAATGTATGAGAATACGATCAGTAACGTTTGCAAAAAAAACTTTTAGATAAACTGAGTGTGATATTAAATGAAAATGAAAAAACACTGCTTGAGAGTTAAAGTCGGGGTCTTGTAACCCAAGATGACAAGGAATAGGAATGATGACAAGGAATGTTGTTGGGGATGTTGGATATAATAGTCCATTACTATGTTTTAATGAAAATGAAAATGTTGATTTTAGTACAGCCAAGGGTTTTACAGATATATTGTGAAAATAAATAACAAACACGTTTTAAAAGATAGAACCGACACTGTATGAAGAAGTAACTGGGATTAGAAGAGCTAATAAACCGGAATGGAGAATTATATGTAAACCACCATTGACGAAAAGGGGAAGAGACTTGCAGTGGAGAATAATACATGGTGCTGTACCTGTGAACTCTATTGTAACAAAAATGAACCCTAACATAAGTGATAAGTGTCAATCTTGTTCAGAGAGAGAGAAACAATTTTTCACGGAGTGTAAGAGACTCTTCACTTTTTGATTCCTTAACTGATTTTTTTCAGTAGTGGGTCATTTATTTTTACAAAACATATTTGTATTATGGGTTTTAAGAAGAGCAGATTGCAGAAATACAAATGTTAATTAATTAACTTCATTATTGGTCAAGTGAAATTAGCAATCTATTTTTCTAGGAAAAATTTAATTGAACAAAGAAATGGACAAAATATTGTATCTATTTTAAAAAACATGTTTAAATATAGAATTGTAGTTGATTTTAATTACCATAAATTGATACATGCAATTACTGTATTTGAGTGTGATTGGTGTTGTGATGTTGGGTTGAGTTTTGTATACAATGGAGAATACATATCAATAGTGTTATGCTAAATGGTTAAATAATTGTAATAAAACTAAAATATTTTGTAAAATCAAAATCTCTCTCTCTCTCTCGGGATTGTGGGTAGTAGGAGGAGTTTAGAGTTTTGGAACACGCTTCTGAGAGTTTGTTTCTCTAACTAATTTATTATTACATATATTGTTGTTTTTGTAAATTAGTTTTTCTAAGAGTTAATAGCATAGTCTTAAATTAAATTATAGTTACTTTCTCTTTCTTTGCCGACCGAGGTCGGTAAACTCTGACAATGGGGTCAAGCGAGGATTTCTCGCTTTTGACGCTCAAACACGGATTTAAATGTATGGCCGATGATTCCATATCTGTGGAGGATGTGTTGATTGCAGTCAGCGAAAAGGTTGGTGGACACAATATTAAATCAGCTTCTAGAATTAATAAAGCGGTCGTTGTTTTTCTCGCTGAAATCAAAATAGTTGATGATTTCATTGAAAGTGGAATCACAATTAATGACACGTTTGTGCCGGTATTGCCGCTATCGAGCTCAGCAAAAAAAATTGTGCTATCAAATGTTCCTCCGTTTATTAAGAATGAAGTTATTCAAGGAGTGCTCGAAAGATATGGAAAGCTTACAGCACCGATTAAAATGATTCCGTTAGGGTTGAAAAACCCAAATATCAAGCACGTTATGTCCTTTCGGAGGTATACGTACATGATATTGAATGCACAACAAGATCCCTTAATCTGGCTGTAAAAATCACAAACGAAGGTAAAGATTACACAATCTTTATCACCTCAGATCACATGCGGTGCTTTTTGTGCGGAGAACAGGGTCATGTCAGGCAAACGTGCCCTAATAAACAATGTCAGATCATCTCAAGCACAAATAACCGACCAAATTGTTAACCAAGTAAACGAGCACTCTGATGTAGTACAAACACCACCTGTAGAACAAACTAATGTAAACAGTAATGTTGAAAGCACTGATATGTCTGAAAGACAAACTGTTGGTGAAAAAGAATCTATACAAACAAATAGAGATGATACATTATCAGAAAAAGAACAGGTGAGGAAAGAGGATGATAAAGACGAAGATGAGGTAGTGGAAGAAAACCTCACTCAAATGTCTACTATGAGTTCGGAATGTGTTCATTCTGATAATGACTCCGAAAATAATCTGGAGAGTCTAGACAGTTTGTCAGATGAAGACAACACTGACAGAATAGGAATATTTTCTTCAAAACTGTACACATTGAAACAAATTAACGGTTTTCTTGACAGTGCGAAGGGAGCTCGTAAACCACAGATTGAAGCTTTTTTTTCCAGACTTGAAGCGTTTTTTTGTGTCCTGCAAAATGGCAATGGAAAAAGCAACCTTTGAAGAATTGAGTAGACAGAAACGATATTGCCTTAGGAAAATTATGACTAAAGTGAAAAGTATGACAAAAATAAGTAAATATGATCAAATAGCACAAAAGAAATAAGTATTAGCTAGTTTCTTTTGTGGAATGCACTATGACATCCTTAAATTTTGGAACTTTAAATATTAATGGATGTCGTAGTGTGGAAAAAAGTATTGCATTGATTGATTTTCTAAGTATGAAAAAAACGAATGTAATTTTTCTGCAAGAAACACACACAGATATGGAAAATCAGGCACAATGGCTAAGTGAGTGGAGTGGTCAAGCTTTTCTTAGTCATGGAACAAATGTTAGTGCTGGAGTAGCCATTCTTATTTCTGCAAATTTGCAATTTCAAGATTATGAAGAAACAGAAATTATACCTGGTAGATTGCAAATATTAAATATCAAGATATATGATTGTTTGTGAAGTTTTTCACTAATTAATTATGTTTATGAAGTTTTTCACTAATTAATGTTTATGCTCCTAACGATGGCTCCAGAAGAGTGACTTTTTTTTTTAAATTGCAAGATGTTATTTCAGAAATTCCAAATAATAGAATAGTTTTTATAGCCGGTGATTTTAATTGCACTCTTGATTACACTATGGATAGAAACCATGTTGAGCCTCATTTATTATCAGCAAAGACTCTCAAAACCGTAGTCCAGTATCATAAATTAGTTGATCTTTGGAGAGAAACTTTTTCAAAGGATAAACAGTATACATGGTTAAAAATAAATAATAATGTTATTTCTGGTGCACGACTTGATAGAATATATGTCCAAATGGGAAATAGGAGTTTTTTTTAATAGTCAAATTTTACCAACATCTTTTTCTGATCACTACTTTGTTGCAGTAACTATGTCTATAACACAAAGCACAGCCCGGAAAAATTATTATTAATTAATAATAGGCTGTTGCAAGACATTTCTTTTAAACAATTTTTTTATATTTTTTGGAAAGAGTGGAGAGAGAGACAGCCACAGTATAAAACTCTGAGTCAGTGGTGGGACATTGGCAAGGCACAGATTCAGATTTTTTGCCAACAGTACACAAGGAATCGAAAAGCTGAAATAAAAGAAAAAGTTAATTTCCTAGAACAACAAATTCTTAAGCTGAGCAGCTCTTTTGGTCCAGATGAAGATGGCGAGACTGTAAAGATGCTTAAAAAGTACAACTTAGTCTTAAAAAACTTGTATGAAGAAAGGAGTCATAATACATCTGTATGAGGAAAATTTTTACATTTAAATAGTATGGACTCATCAACAACTTTCTTTTTTTCTCTGGAGAAGAAAATCTCAGAAAGAAAGGATATAAAGCATCTTAAACTAACAAATGGAAAGGAAATACATGAAAAGAAGGAAATAAATCTCCAAGTTTTACGGTTTTATGAAGACTTGTATACTGCACAACCTTGTGACCCTGAAGCAGTTGATCAGTTATTAGATGGACTTCCCCAACTTGGAGAAGACGACAAAGCTGAACTGGAAAAAACTCTCCAGGAGTTAGACAAAGCTGTTCAACAACAATCTCCAGGAAAAACGCCAGGATTAGATGGTTTGACATCTGAGTTTTATAAAGCTTTCTGGCCCATTATTAGACAAGATTTGTTTGCTGTGTTACTGGAGTGTTTTAAGTTGGGAACTTTACCTCTCAGCTGTAGAAGAGCTGTGGTGACTCTTTTACCTAAGAAAGGAGATCTTGGTCTATTGAAAAAGTGGCGACCAATCTCACTTTTAGGAACGGATTATAAAATATTCTCTAAAATGTTGACCAATCGTCTTAAAGACTCTTTAACATCAATTATTCACAAAGATCAGTCGTATTGCCTTCCAAAACGATCAATATTTGACAATCTTTTTCTTGTGCGAGATATGTTATATTTAACTGGCTTGCACAAACTGGATCTTGGCCTAGTGTGTTTAGACCAAGAAAAGGCCTTTGACAAAGTGGACCACGAATACTTATTTACAGCACTTAAAAAGTTTGGCTTTGGAAAACAGATCATCTCATGGATAAATCTTTTGTATAAAGACGTCTACAGTATGTTGAAAATCAATGGAACCTTGACAAGACCATTTCCAGTACAAAGAGGAGTAAGACAAGGCTGTAGTCTATCTGGTCTCTTGTATGCAATCTCTATTGAACCATTATTGAAAATGTTGAGAGAAAAGTTACAAGGCCTAACTCTTCCATCATCTAACCCTCTGTCTACACTAACAGTGAAACTGACAGCCTATGCTGATGACATTACAGTGGTTATCAGATCAGAGGAGGATGTCACAAATTTACTGTCTTGTCTTAACATATTTCAAAGTGCATCTTCTGCACAGGTCAATTGGGGAAAGACCAATACCCTATTACTTGGCTCTTGGTCAGACCGGATTCCACCAAAGCTCCCACATCAGTGTCTTTGGAATAAAGAGGGTGTCAAAATACTTGGACTGTTTTTTGGTACTAAACAATTTATGGAAAAGAATTGGGAAGGACTCATTGAGAAAGTGACTGGAAAGTTACACAGATGGAAATGGATTCAAACACAACTCTCTTATAGAGGCAGAGTTCTAGTAGTGAACAATCTTGCTGCTTCAATGCTATGGCATCGTATGACAGTGCTGGACCCTCCTAAAGATGTCTTGCTAAAACTTCAAAAAGCTTTTGTGGACTTCTTTTGGGGTGGACACCATTGGCTCCCATCTGGAGTACTTTCTCTTCCCGTTAACGAAGGTGGTCAAGGTTTAATTCATTTAGTCTCTAAAGTTAATGCAATGAGACTACAGACTGCCCAAAAACTGCTTTATTCTTCGAGCTCAACACCATGGATCAGTTTCGCTCTTGTAATTTTACAAACAAAAAACACGATGGGGTTTGATAAACAAATGTTTTTAATTTCATAAAATAGTTTGAAAGAAAAGACCAATATAAAGTTTTATGGATCTGTATTCAAAGCTTGGAACTTTTTAAAATTAGAGCAGAGGGCACATTTTGGGCTTGATGAACCACTTTTTCATAATCTATGGTTTTATAAGAAGATCAGTTTGTCAAAGAAAGATATTGACAATTTTGTTTCCGCAGGAATAACTAGAGTTGGAAATCTGTTGAATTTATCAGAAAGAAGTTGGTGTTCAGTACAGGAAATCACTAGGAAAGTTAGAAGTAGATCGGAGAGAATAGTGGGGAATATTGTGAAAAATTTAAAAACTTCTTTTCCTCAATCCTTATCAGATTGTATATCAGAATCCATGTCCAATAACTTCACAGAAGTCTTTTTTCCAGAAATATATGTAACGCCAAAAATAGAACAGCTTGAAAATAATAATAATAATGATGATGATGATGATGTTAACTTGCTTCTATCTTTTAAAGGTGTAAAAAGTCTTCCTTTTTCTATAACAAATAAGCGAGTTTTATATAATATTTGTGCAAAATTTTTCTTTATCGGGCAGTTAAAAGGAAGAAAAGATACAAAATGGAGATCTTTGTTGTCTAAATCTGAAATTATTTCGCCTTCTTGGCGTTTATTTTACAAAAACCCTCTTCCAAAAAGGTCTGGTGATTTACAATGGCAAATTTTGCACTGTTCTTTGCCAACAAGAGTGTTTTTGTTTAAATGTAATTTTTCAGACTCTTCTTTCTGCCCTGTTTGTAAAAAACTTGATGTTTTTCATGTTTTTTGTGAATGTTGTAAATTATTACCACTCTTTAATATGTTTGAGAGGATTTTTAGCAAGTTGGGTCTCATTTTCACAAATACAATGTTCATTTATGGTCATAAGTACTCTTGTAATAAAAAAGAGACTTGTACTTTTTCAAATTTTCTGATTGGCCAGGCAAAATTAGCCATCTGGAAGGCGTACAGAGCTGATTTGGAAGATCAGAAAATTAACATGGTTAATTTGTTTAAAGCTTTTGTGGAATCAAGAATTTGTTTAGAATATGAATATCATCGAATGAACAGTGACGAATTGAGCTTTGAAAAAAAATGGTGTGTTAACAAAGGTTTTGTATTTGTAGAAGACAATAATATTTTTTTTTGAATGGGTATAAGATAAAATATTTGGTTTCATAAATTGAATGTTTTTATACTGTACACACTGTAAAATAAATTGCTTTTTTAAAAGTCAAAAAAGTCTCCCTCTCTCTCTCTTTCTCTCCCTTTAGTGCCTCTTGCTTATTTCATACACACACTCCAGCTCCCTTTAACTCAATATATTACAGTGGTAAGTCAGAATCTACTTTAACTCATGTTGAGTAAAAATGGCTTCTCCTGTTCTTCTCACATGCATTTCCTGCCACATGATTAGTATATCTCTTTCTTTCAGCAATGGGGGCTTTAAAAAGTCAGGCTGACAGAGAAGATCTCAGAATTAGAGATGAAGATAGTAAGAGTGCTAGGTCTCTAGATAAGGTTTTGGATGTGACTAGCCTAGCATGCCCTGCAGAGTGTTCGGCTCCAGTTGTTGCATCTTCGCAGCAAGTTGGATGGGTTACTGTGAGACCATCTAGAGGTGGGAGAAAACACTGTATGTCTGTTCCAACATCTAACAGTTTTAGCACCCTCAGTGATGCACCCACTGAGAAACCTGATGAAAGTGCCCTAGTAATTGGTGACTTTAAAGTATGGAATGTGCAGATAGCGACACCAGCCACCATAGTCAAATGTCTGCTGGGAACCAGAGCCAATTTTAAAGTGCTGGCTTAATCTAAACGTAAGTTCAGTAAGATTGTTATCCACGTCGTGCCAAATATGTTTGGCTACATCAGTCGGAGATCACTAAAAGTAATGTTAAAAAGATGTGTGATCTTGCAGAAGACGATGTCAGACACTGTAATGTGCTCTGGTCCCTTGCCCGCTTATCTTGTTGATGAGTTCCACAGCCAACTCTCATCCTTCAATGGCTGGATGTTTAAGTGGTGCCCACTGAATAACATAGGTTTTGTAGACGATTGGCCAAGTTTCTGGGGTAGACCTAACCTGTTGAAGAGAGATGGTCTTCATCTCACTCGGGCTGGGAAAGCTCTCTTCTCTAGTAATCTGGCTTATAGTCTTAGTGTTGGCACTTGACTAACGGGTCCAAGTCAGGGAGCAGACAGACTGGCTTAACCAACCATCTGCTTGCCTCCATATACAGACTGTATATTTTTCCTGAACCTCTAATTATAAAAAACTCCCAAACTTATTTAAAGGTAACAATCTAATTGATGTTCATCAAATAAAAAAATAAAGGTATCAAAAGATAACACTCGGATTATTGAACATTAGATCACTCTCCTCTAAAACTCTTTTTGTTAATGATTTGATAACCAATCTAAAGCAAGATGCACTTTGTTTAACAGAAACTTGGCTAAAACCAGACGATTACATGACCTCAAACGAGTCTTCACCTGAAGGATATCATTATAAACACGAGCCTCGTCTTAAAGGGAAAGGTGGAGGCATTGGCATGATATATAGTAATATTTTTTGAGTCACTCAGCGATCTTACTTCAAATGTAATTCATTTGAAGTGTTGTATATTTTAGTGCGCAATATAAACAATACATTTTATTTCAGATTTATATTGGCAACTGTATATAGGCCTCCAGGGCACCATACCGACTTTACAAAAGAATTTGCGGATTTCTTATCTGAAAAAGTTCTGGCCACAGATAAAGCTTTAATTGTTGGTGATTTTAATAGTCATATAGATAAGAAAAAAATGCTTTAAGCCTGGCCTTCTTAGACATACTACCCTCTGTTGGAGTGAAACAGCATGTCTCAGGGCCTACTCATTGGCATAATAATAGCTTAGATCTAATATTATCATATGGTATCGATATTATTAATGTTGAAGTTGTGCAGCAGAGTGATGACATATCAGATCACTATTTAATCTCGTTTTTTGTGCATTGATAGGTCTACAAAATCAGCTTCTATTTATAAATATGGTAGAATGATCACCTCTAGCACTAAAGATGACTTTTTCAGTAACCTACCTGATCTTTCTAATTTCCATAGCATTCCAAGCAGCCTATAAGAACTTGACACTGCAACTGAAACTATTGATTATATCCTTTCTAGCACTTTAGACATAGCTGCTCCATTAGGTATAAAACGTAGATAGAAGAAATCAAAAGTCATCTGTGCTCAACTATGTTCCTTCCTACAGAGAAACAATATTTGTGAAAAAATCAGTATCTGGATTTAGACCATTTCATAGCACAGAATCAGCACTCCTAAGAATTACAAATGACCTTTTCCTGTTGTCTAATCATGGTTGCATTTCTCTCTTAGTGTTATTGGATCTCCGTGCTGCATATGATACAATCAATCATAATAATCTCCTTGATAGGCTTGAAAATGATGTTGGTATTACCGGAACTGCATTGGCCTGGTTAAGGTTTTATCTATCTGAACGTTATCAATTTGTATCAGATAATGAAGAGGCATCATACCGATCAAAATTACACTGTGGGGTACCACAAGGCTCAGTTCTTGGTCCCTTACTTTTTACACTATATATGTTACCGCTAGGTGATATCATTAAAAAAACATGGAGTTAGTTTAGTTAGGTTAGTTATGCCGATGATACGCAACTTTACATCTCCTCTCAACCTGATAATTTGTACAAATTTATGATATAACAGATTGTATAGCTGATATAAAAAATTGGATTACTAAAAGCTTCTTATTACTAAATTCAGATAAAACTGAGGTCTTGCTTATTGGACCCAAAAACCTCACACACAAAAATCTAGAACACTGTCTAACCCTTGATGGACTCTTGGTTCAGTCCTCATCTTCAGTCAAAAATTTGGCCGTGACAAACAACAGCAACCTGTTGTTTGAAGGCCAGATTTCAAGCGTGTGTTAAACTGCATTTTTTTCATCTTAAAAATTTTGCCAAACTTCAACATATGCTATTATTGTCTGATGGAGAAAAAATGAATGCTTTCATGACCTCTCAGTTAGGCTATTGTAATGCGTTACTAGGTGGTTGCCCTGTAGATCTAATTAACAAACTTCTAGAACAAAGAAATATGATCATATTACTCCAGTACTTTCATCATTGCATTGGCTCCCTATTGAATATCGAATACATTTTAAAATTAAATTTTCTTAAAAACAGCTTAGGTATTACAGCCTCTCACGTCCACTATGATCAATTATTTCTGGACAATTGATTATTCCCAGAATATCAAAATCAACTGTAGGCGATAGACATCTGGTACCTAAACTCTGGAACAGTCTTCCTAGCACAGTTCGGGAGGCAGACACACTCTATCAGTTTAAAACTAGATGAAATCTCTTTGCATTAGCATACACATAAAACACAAATGCTTTTGAAATCCAAATCATCTAAAGGATTCTTAGGCTGCATTAATTAGGGCAACCGAAGCCAAAAAACACTTCCCAAAAGACATAATTAGATGTCAGTCTGTTTTTCATTAACCTGAGGTCTCCATAATCCTAGACCAGGCCGTATCCTGAACAGATGGTGTGACTGTCATGGAGGAGTGAAGAGCATGAGACTGATTTCTGAAAGACCCCAGTGACTGACGAGTCTTCGCATTAATCTCGTGGATCAGCCTGTACTCCCGCCGGTGACCTACTCACACCTGCAGCTTCTCCACAATGGATGTCCAGCATTCTCCAGCCCTGGCGCCTAGATTACAGCTCTGAACAGGAAGTTTGGCCAGGGGTGAAATGGTCGTGCCCAACTGAGCCTCGTTTCTCTTGAGGTTGTTGTTGTTGTTGTTGTTTTTGCTGATGTTGTTAGGGAATTTTTCTTGTTAAGTGTAGATAATGCTTTGTATACCTGGATAGCTTTCTAGCAGTTGATCTTCCACAATGAAGATAAGGCAGTAGGGCGAAATTAGTCTATTTATTGTAGGCTTGAATCAATCAGATTAGATTAATGCTGATTATGGATGAGAGACCAGCCGCAATCAATCATATCACATGCTCTTCTCGAAATTAGTTTGTAAAACTTCCCTTAGTGTTTGGTGCAAGCGGAAGTTTGCGTGTGCTGTCATGGCGATAGTATTGGCGATGATCGGCACTTCACTGTGTGGAGGGGGAGGCTGGTGCTCGAATGATCCGGCTCAATGACTGCTGAATTCAGGGTGTGGCGCTGTCCTTCTGGAGGCTTAGCTGCAGCCAGATAGAGGCTCGTCCTCAGCGTCTGGGGGAGTGGCGGCATTGTGGGAAGGTTGGCGGACCCCTGCTAAGGCCGCGGACTCTGTTAGTGTGCACTGCCGAGTGCTGATGTGCTGGATGTTGGTTTAGAGATGCAAGAGGAGCCATGTGGTTAAAAGTGTTATCCTCGGGGATCTGTTACTTGGACATAGTTACAGCGATTGGATGTGTTGATTCTTTAAGACAAAGATGACTGAGGTAAGAACCTCTGGTTATTTATAGTGTGTCAGGATCCATCTGATTATTGAATGATAGCTAATGTGGGACCAGGCGGTCAGTTATAAGCATGTGATCCTCTCGAGATTAGTTTATAAATCAACTTTACTCTGAGACAGGCACATTATTCTTTACTGAAGACGCAACACATGATTGCAGCAGCAAAAACAGTCTTTATTGTGTGTGACATTGTGTGTGACTCATCATTTCAGAAAGGCTTGAATTAACTTGAAATAACAAATATATAACATTACCGTTGGGAAAGTTCTTACTGTAGTAAAAGGGATCTGCTTCATTCTTGTCTGTCACTAGCTATTTTTGATATGCGCAATAAAAAGGGTTGATGGACCATTCCATAACTACTTCAGTATTAGTGTTATTATATTATTGATTACCTCCAGAATTGTCAAAAGTGTGTGCTCCGTGTCTCAGGCCTTCAAATGCCACCACGCGTTCATTGTATGTCGGCATTTGTCTTCTTGCAAGTAATTTATTAAAGACTTGCTTCTCATGCTTCCCTTACTGCACCAAATTCCATTTTTACTGTTGATATTTAGCGCCGGTTAATCAGGACGTAAAGATTTTTTCTCTTTGACTCATTGGATGGAAACACTGCTTTATTGGCACATTATTTATGCGATATTCCAGTTTTGCGCATACATTTAATTAGCATTTTTGGATGGAAACATGTGGAAACATAAGCTACTGTGCTGCTTATGCTTGCTGCTTATACCCATCAGAGCAATAGTGAGCAATCTCTATGGCTCTGTCACGCACATGGGAATGGTGGGCGGGGAGAACCAGCATTAAAGGCACAGGCAACAAAAAACAGCTACAATGTCTTAACAGCTCAAATTTCCAATATACAGAAAAGTATAATAAATAATCTGATGGGTATTTTGAGCTGAACCTATCTTAAAAAGGGGTAAAATAGATGTCTTTTAAATCATTTAGGGCATGCATTTTACAGAAATAGAAACATTGTGAGCTGTTTTGTATAAAATTTTTTTTATAATGCCCAAATTATAG
>CAIGQW010000415.1:3502112-3523404 GCA_903798125.1 Danio choprae | reverse complement strand
ATGCCCTTCCAGCTGCAACCCATCACTGGGAAACATCCACACACACTTATTCACAAACATACACTACGGACAATTTAGCCTACCCAAGAAGTTGCTAGTGGGCATTCCCACATTGAGGTTTCTTAAGTAATACTTATATATGACATTCACTGACAGTGAATGAGCTATCTTGCCACTTAAAATAAACATTGTGGAGGGAAACCGTTTATATAAGTCGAATCAGTGCTTTTTAAAAAAAAGCAACTAAATGGCATAGTTCACCCAAAAAATGTAATTCTTTATCATTCACTCACTCTTTATTTGTTTCAAACCTCTATGTGTTCTTTTTGAACACAAAAGAAGATATTTTTAAAGAAAGCTGAACACCTGTTCCATAGTATATGTTTTTCCTACAAGTTTTTAGCTTTCTTCAAAATATATTTATATTGTGTTCAACAGAATAGAGAAGCTCATTAAGGTTTGGGACAAGTGAAGGGTGAGTAAATGATGAATTTCATTTTTGGGTGAACTGTCCCTTTAGTTGCAATAATAAACCATAAAAATAGTGTGCACTGTCATTTCGGCTATTTGTCTGCTTAGGTGAAAAAGGATCATGTGAGTTCTACTGATGCTCTTATTAGTTGTTCGCATAAGTCGCTCTTCATTTGCACACCCACATCCTGCCACCAATAGTCAAGTAGGTATCGCTGCAGCCCGGTGACGTCCAAGTGGGAGGGATTACACCGCAAGTAGGTTGGGTGACCTCCAAATGGGAGGGACTTAAACCTCAAGTAGGTTGGGTTTAGGTGGTGTAGGTGGAGCAGATATTAATAAAACACATCAGGTTACTGTGAAGTTGGGTTTAGTGTTGGGGTAGGTGTAGACATTCATAAAGCACAATATTGGACTCCGTGTCATATACAAGACATTGGATAAATAAAAACTCCAGGTTTGTACAACCCACTTGGAGCTCGAAGGCCCACCCATTTGGAGCTTAAGTCCCACCCACTTTGAGCTGACCTCCCTTCTCCCAATAGTCACTGCTGCTCGTGTAGCTGGAGATTGCTGGAAGTCGCTAGCTCTCAGTTGAAATGAGTGGTCGCTTGTCACTTTGACGCTGCATGATGCTGTTAGTGTGAATGGGGCTTTAGACAGCAAGGATTGAGGCATGTTTAAAGTCAAGAAAAGGAACTTAAGTCATTGTGAAAACATTTTATGTGACTTCAGTGCTTCAACAGTTCAACACTTTGTTGGCCTATTCAGTCCTGCATGTTACTATGGGCAATATAATGCTTGTTGCACTGCTGACTCTAATGGCAATATGTCATACTTCCCAAAGCAAACATGCACCCTGATGACCTTGAGAGGAAGTAGAAATATTGGCAAACAAAGGCATTTTTTAAGTTTTTCTGATGCACAAAAGTGTTTTCGGAGAGCATTTGTATGATCACAGTTGAACCACTTAGGTCACATGGAAAGTTTTGACAGTGTATTTGGTTCCTTTTCTGGACTTTAAACGTCTTGTAACCGTTGCTGTCTATGGAGGATGAGATAGCTCTTGGATTTCATCTTAAATAACTAAATTAGTGTTCTGAAGATGAACAAAGTTTGGTTTGTGTTCCATCTCAGGAGATTTCAATGACAAGGTACAGTAATCAATAACATTCATTCATTTTCCTTTGACTTAGTCCCTTATACTATATCCAGGGTCACCAAAGTGGAATGAACCGTCAACTATTCCAGCCTCAACCCAGTACCCACTATGGCCAATTTAGTTTATTCAATTCACTTATTCACTGTTTAATAATGACATGTTTGTGTAAGTAATAAACCCATTTCTTTTCAAACGTGTCCTTTGCTACTTTGTGCCCTTCGAAGGCTCTAAATCTTCTGTACTTCACTTTCTTTTAAATCTCACCCAAAAGACATATACTTGCTGAATTGCTTGTCAAAACCCCTGTAACCTCAACAGACTCTCACCTCGTACTCCTGTTTGAAGCCGTACCCCTCGCCTGTCTTCATCTGGTTGATGTGCTGGAGCAGATCTGCCACTCTCACAGCCGGGTGGAGCTGCCCTGTGTGGTACGGGGAACTTTTTCTCCTGCAGTGCCTTCTGGGAGAGCCACCCAGCAGGCTGCTGGACTCATTGACGGTGCTGCGCTGCTCATCTGAGGAGTGAGAGAAAGAAAAGAAAGAGAGAGTGAGAGAGAGATAAACACAAACAGACTGTGGTGTAGAAGCTACAATGCACCTAAAGATAACTTGCAAATTGCAATGAGAGTTGCTTCACTGAAGGTGTGAATTGTAGCAGCCGAGAGAGTTGCAGTACTGAAAATCGCAGTCGATGTGCAAGTGTAAATTGAAGTAAAACTGCAGGGGTTGAGATGTTAGACCGATATTGTAAGAAGACGGCAAGTGGTACTGGTCCAATTTAATGAAGATGACTTGCATTGTTCCTCTTTCAAACAACCTGTCTTCCATGTAGTGCTGTTGCCATGCAAATTACTGCTGTATCAGTACAATAATATGAATAAATCCTATAAGTGGTGATCTGGGATATTGTATACTGGAGATCAATGAATCAGAACCAGCAATGGCAGAGTGTGGTGCAAGACAAGTTTGGAACTGTTTAGTGCAGGAAAATGGGAAAATGGGAGAAAGAAATGACTCTGATGGGCAAGGCTGGAAATTCTCAGTGTTCTCCAATGTTCATGTATGTTCCATTGTTCACAACAGCAAAGGAAAAGCATATTTCTTTTCCTTACTGTGACAAATGCAACAAGGTCAGATCTGAAAAGTTGTGTACAGGTACTCGCCTGTAAAAAAACGCCTATGGGGAGACAGAATCTTACAAGAAAAAGACTGAGAGTGCTGGAAGCAAAACAAACTTTAAAAAAAAAAAATCACAGTATTTCCTATTATATTTTTCTTCTGCATAAACTCTTATGGACAAATGCAACAGCTGAGTTAAAAAAAAAACAGTATATGCATATTGTGAACGATTCTGTATTACAGCTAAAGACAATTACACAGTTCTAAAGGATGATTGATTTTCTAAATAATTACTGATTCGTGTCAAATACATCATCCATCGGTTTGTTATTCCCCAATCACTGAACAGGAAATAACCTATAATATAGGTTTACATGGGTAAATGAAGTCCCATGGCATTATACATTTGATATAACTTAATAAAATATTAAAACTCAAATCATCATTTCAATATTTAATCCAGCTATCACATAACCACCATCTCTTGTTTCATACTAACGCAGCTGCTGCCATCTTGTGTCTCTGTGATCTGAGGAAAGAGTTATTCTACTGTTATTACTGCTTTTATATCCAGTATGTGATTATAAGATAACAAACTTTTTTTTTCTCAAATCAGTATTTCTTGTTCATAATTATTTATGTGTTGAAAAGCCATGTTATAAGTGACTGTTTTTCCATCTGTATTTCCATCTAGTGCTTTTTTCAAGGAAGTTTTGCGTTTATCAAGCTAAAATATATTTGTAGTTACTATTTAGTATCCAAATAATTACTTCTGTTTGAGGTAGTTGTGTAATAAGCGGGGTAATTCAGCTAATTGTTAATGCCTGTGATATGGCAAAAGGGATACAAGACAACGTTTGCCTTGAGTCAGAATCCTGATGACCCTTTTCAGGGTTTATTCTGCAGGGAAAAGAAATATATAAATAAATAAAACTGGATTTACTTTTATCATACATTAATAACAAAATAACTTCATCTTCCAGTACTAATGAAAGGCTTGAGACACTCTTGCTCCTCAGCCTAAGATCAATAGTCCAAGTCATTGATTTCGATGCTGAAAGGGCTGACTAGGAAGTATGTTGTTTTGTTTTGTTTTTTTCTGAATGTTTCATCACAGTTGGCATAATAGAGAATTATTGGGTTCCCTAAATAAAAAATTAGTTAATCATTGAATTGTTAATTAAACCTTTAAAAGGTTTTAAATTATTTTAAATTACTTGTTAAAATGTATTTATTAAGTGTGTTTAAACACAGAATATACTCTGATAGACTCTGGGCCCTATCATACACCCGGCGTGATAAGGCGCTGGTCAGAAAATAGCAACATATCGCGCCATACACGTCTTGCGCTGGGTGTATGATAGGGCCCTATGGGTCATTAACTTCTCCATTTGTGACATTATGCACTGAACTTGAATCAAATTGTTCATGCAATATATACACTATAGCACATATTTCACACTATTGTTATGGCTTATGTGCTCATTTTCAATGCATTTTTGAAAGCAACTGGATGGTTTGTAATAAAACTGGATTGATACTTTTCCAGATTACAGCTAGTTCGCTTTGCAGTGACAGATGTATAGTGCAATAGACAATTTCGAATAAAAAAAATGAAAAAATAAAATAAAATAGAGTTCAAACTAACACTACACAGCAAAGTACATTGCGTAAGCACAGACATCTGGAGACAGGCAGAGAGCCAGCGCTCCCATTTTACTGGCACACAACAACACTCATCTATTCCAGGGGACGGATAAGGACACTGATTCAGGACTCTTAGATGAGTGGGAGGATCTTTAATATGTGGAGATAGATTGTAGTGATCCATATGCAAATGATGACTAATGGTGATAAACAAAGTCAAGTGTGTACTATGACTGTAAAACATTTCAGCAACATTATTCACTTGTTTACATGGTGTTTGCGTGTGCATGGATTCTGCTTAGTCACTGTATAGTACAATATGTCTCAGTACGTACAATTATTTAAGTACAAAAGGGTTATAACTGTATCAAATTTTCTGGTATCATGCTTTTTGTCCAATATGATTTTTGTGGAACCAGCAGCTAAAAACTGCATGTTTGTTTGCTTGTTTATTTATTTAATGTTATGGTGCAGCTTATGGATGCCTGTTTTACACAGAATGAATGAATTAATTAATTAAATTGATGGAAATTAATCAATTAATTAATGTAAAATGAACCTTTTTTTTCCTCATATCTGATAGCTGATGCCATTTCAGCCGCAACGCAGTACTGAGAAATGGCCAATTTTTGTTTACCCAATTCACCTATAGCGCATGTCTTTGGACTGTGGGGGAAACCGGAGCACCCAGAGGAAACC
Organism: Danio choprae; assembly: GCA_903798125.1. Lineage (NCBI taxonomy): Eukaryota > Metazoa > Chordata > Actinopteri > Cypriniformes > Danionidae > Danio > Danio choprae. The sequence goes on along the minus strand of CAIGQW010000415.1, from coordinate 3,518,307 downwards.
CATGCCAACATGGGGAGAACATGCAAACTCCACACAGAAATGCCAACTGGCTAACCACTGAGCCAGTGTACAGTAGCATTAAACATGAACATAAATAGCAAAAATTATATTATTCAAATACTGCATGTTTATGTATGTATACTCACTCCTAGCAGTGCAGTTATGTGAGTCCAGGAAAGTGTGCGCAGTGCGATCATCCTGTTGAAGCGTACTGTGCTCTGTCGTACTGCAGTCTAAAGACCCCAGCTTACATGTCTTTTCCTGACGATATGTCATCACCGCTTTGTTTATGTTGACCTTTTTCCTGCTGCAAAGTATGAAAAACAAGATAAACAATATAAATATGCAAATGTACAATATAAATTATTGAAAAATGGCATGCTAATCAAAGGAGAAGATTCAGAAGAAAAAACAAATCACAGATAAAGTGATAGAGCAAAAGAAAGGATGATAAAATACTGAAAATCAGAGAGTTTGACTAGTCTTCAACAAATCAAAGCTAAACAACAGGGGCTGATGGAAAAGAATGGAATCTGATGAGAGAAGAACTTACGGGTAGTAGGGGTACGAATATATGTCCCTTCTGGAGAGCATGGAAAGAGAATAAGAGAAAATCATGCTGGTTAACCTACTGAAGCTTTTGGTACATTTTTGGCAGACACTTCTATCCTAAGATTAAATTCCAGTTATAAAGATTTTAAACTCAAACACTTCCCAGGTCTCAGGATCACCAGCTGAAGTGCCCATGAGCTCTCCATGCTTTACCATTGGCTTTTACCCAGACTACATTTCCCATAATTTATTGCAATGATTACTGGTTCACCTGTTCCACATTATATTGCCTATTTAAGTGGCACACGCACACAGAGCTCATTGTGAAGTCTAATTGTACTGAGCGGTTTCCTTGTTAGGTTTACTTGTTTACTTGTATGACTATTAGCTGCCTACTTTGACCCAATGCTGTTCCATTTAAGTAAAGGGCACACTTTTCTATTGAAAATGTCAGTGGCAGTGGAAATTACCATGAACATCTAAAGTATGGTTGTTTTGGCCACAATCAATCAATCAATCAATCAATCAATCAATCAATCAATCAATCAATCAATCAATCAATCAATTAATCAATCAATCAATCAATCCTCCTTAATGTTGTGTTCTTGTAGTTCACATAGAGGCTGTTTTTTTATTCCAAGAACTCAGAGAACGGACTCGTGTTCTTGTGAAGACCGGTCTTGCCAAGTTACCTCGGAAGAAGAACTCGGGAGGCTGCGAAAACAGAGAACGTGCCATCTGAGAAATTAGATGCTACGTTCTTCCTGATGGTCACATGACCTTCATGCATTTTAAACGGAGAATTATTTAAACATTACAGCATTCATACAACATAAAAACCTTACAAATATACGTTGCACAATACAAATAAAACTGATTTTAATACGAATTTCAGGAAATAAACACCCTTTGATGTGTTTATGCCTTTATTAAGATTGTCATGGTAATGTTTAGTTTCACTGTCTCATTTAGGGAAACTCCTGAGACAAATAAGTTATATCTCTGAATTTTAAATAATAAGCAGCTATAAAATGCTGCGCTTCCCACCTCCTTTATTCAGCTGCAATGACTTCTGGGACTTTTCAAGTGAGTTTTGCGCTCAAGTCTGCATCCACGCATACTCAATATCAAGAACTTCCACGCATCCTCCGTTCTTTCTGTCTTGAGTTTTGGAACTGAACTCTGATGATGACGTTACATGAGAACACGAGGACGCAAGATTGCTAAAGAACGCATAATAAGAAACAGCCGCAGTATTCATTCAATGTACTTCTTTACCCATAAATAAAGATATTCACACATGAGTAATACCTGTATGTGTGAAAACACTTATTACATGGGTGCAGAATGCAGCCACTGACCAACTGCAATTACGTATTCCAAAAAGCCATGTAATAGTGGCAAAAATGGTGTTCTGTACCCTCAAAATGTATCCTCATAGTTCATATCTGAGCAATATATAATCTATGAGTTTGTAGTCAGCTCTAATTGAATCACTTAAACCTTTGAAGACACATCAGATCATTTCATCCACTGGTTTATTACTGTGTCTGGACATTGCAGCAGTTGGTGTGATGCTGTGAAGAAAATCTCAAATTGCATTTGACTTTAATTGGATTTGTTCACACATACTCACCCTTTCTTGACAATAACCACAATGGCTCCAAGCAGCAGAATGAGAACAACCAGGCCCCCAGCACAGGCCCCCAGTATCAGCCCCATGTCCTCGGCATGCTGGGACACCTCCAAAGCACGCTTATGGTCCTTACAGGCCACTGAAAATGAAAAGACAGAATAAATGAATGAAGCACGAAGACAGAAAAAAATTACCTCATTATGTGAGGTCTTATACTACTTATAAACAAGAAATATACTATAAAATATTATGTGGAATGTTAAATATTGAAAATAGTTACATTTTTAACAATTACTTTTGTATATACAGTATTACATTATAAATAAAATGATTCAAGATTCTAAAATATCAAACTAATATTTTGCTATAGTATTCCTAAAGATGAAAGCATATATATTTTAATAGTGTATCCTATATGGCATTTTTAATTTTTAAATGTTTTAGTAAAAATGTACCCATATATGTATATATAGTAAATAGTATATATAGTAAATTATATAGAGAAAATGTAGAAAAAATGTACCAATATATGTATATATAGTACATAGTATATATAGTAAATTATATATAGCAAATTTAGTAAAAATGTACCCATATATGTATATATAGTAAATAATATATATAGTAAATTATATAAAGTAAATTTAGTAAAAATGTACCCATAAACATTTAGCCCATACCCATAACATTTAGTAAAAATGTACCCATATAAATATATATATGTATATATATATATATATAATGTATATATACATATATATGTATATATATGTATATATATATATATAAACAAACAAACAAACAAACAAACAGCAAAGCAATAAACTGCAAAACTATAAATTATATATATATTTAAAAATCCTATAAGTGTTCTCTATAAGAACACTTATAGAACACATAACATATATCCAAACATAAAAGTGTTAATCATTCATTCGTTCGTTCGTTCGTTCGTTCGTTCGTTCGTTCGTTCATTTACTTACTTGTGTGTTTATAATTTTTATAACAGTCAAATTCTTAATACAGCTCACTGCATTATCTCAAGCAGCAGATGAGCATTAGAAGATTAGAACAGAAGCCAGGTGAAGCTGGCAAACTACTGCATGCTAATCTGCTAAAGGTATCACAGGGATTGGAGGGAGATGAAGAAAGAGTTTATCGGCATAAAGCAGCACATGAACGAGCCACAGGGGAAGAGGTTCAACCCGCGTTGCCCTTGGAGCAAGAGCAAACCAGCTTTTTGGCAAACTGGGGTCAGGTCAGTGTTGCAAAGGTCCCTGTTTCTGTCCAGTTCCAAAAGCTGAGAATACTGGGTGAACAAAACCAATTTTAATAATTTCACCCTTTGTCTCGTTTCATAAAGATTACTATGCAATATTATTTCGTGTTCCTTGAAAATAGCACAGATTTAACCAAAGCCGACATAATTTCAGTTCTAAAATAATATGGGAACAGTGTAGAACACGCAGTGCCTAGCTAGTACAGTACAGTAGTTTAGAGAGTTCGCCCTATCTGAAAAACACCTATTAGTTAGACGTTTTGTTTCATATATATACAGATTTATTATTATTATTTAAATTTTTTTTTAATTCAGTCATTGGACCTGGCTCCAGTTTAGGTCTATATAAATTCTAAATCACAATATAGTGAGATTTTACTTCGAAAGCAACAGCACATAATTGTATGTGCTGGCATTGGAATAATAAAAAATAATAATAATTAAGACAAAAATATTATAGCATTTATGCATATATTTTAATTGTATTAGTACTGTTACACAATTGTATTCTTTTTTTTACTTATTAGTAAAATTAGTAAAACCAAAAATTATTCAGTCACTTTCATCTTTTCTCACATTATCACTGTTCAGTCACTATAGCTTAGAAAATAGTAATAAAATGTGTCAAGAACTATTTAACTGTTATTCACAGTTAAAATGTGTCAAGAATAAATTCATCTTGATAATGTCAAATAACAAGCAACCAAATAATTAAAAACAACTGCAAGTAGGACAATATTTACATAACCATTAATGTTTTGTTGGGCCCTTAGCTCAGTGACATATTGCAGTCCCCTGATGATGTAAACCAGATTCATGCAAACCTGAACTTAGATATTTCCTAAATACATAAACCACATCAGCAGCTTCTTCATTTCCTGTTGGTTTTTTAGTTTACTGCATAAATATTTTTTGTTTATTTTGCAACCCTAACTTACATAAATGAATTATAGCGTCATGCCCCAATAGTAATAAATACATAGACAGACAGATAGACAGATAGATAGAATACATTTTAGTTGGACTGTATATAAAATACAGTATAATGTATGTGGTTTGTGAATAATTGGAAAATAGAAACCTATTGAACTGAATCAAAAATCCTAGTGCATCATGAGTGTGTATAAGCTGATGACCATCAGAGGCGATGGCACCTGATGCACTAATGGCCAAACACAAGCTGGTGGTGATGCTATTATTCTGTGAGCCCCATTATGGGCCCCATTATTCCAGTAGCACAATCTCTGAAATCTGTCAAGTATCTGAATATTGTTGTGAACCACATGCACCCATTCAGGGCAACAGGATAATGTGCTTTGCTAGTCTGCCAGAATGATCAAGAGGTGAATTCACAATCATGCCAGTGCATTTCTGTTAATGTCTTGGCTTCCAAATTCACCTGACATGAACCCAACTGAACATTTGTGGTTCCACTTGGAAAAGTGTGTTAATGCAACATCACGACCACCATGCCATGCCTTTTTCTTTTCTGAAACCAATTGAGAGTTTCCCTGGCTGTGTTTGGGATCTTTGTCTTGCTGAAATGTCTACCCTGGTTTCATCTTCATCATCTGGTAATGTGGGTGTTGGGACTCTCCCATACGTTCAATACTTTTTCCCTGCTATATTTAATTTTATTATACATGATATCTAAACTTATTGTTTTCTTTGTGTTGTTTATTTTAGTTGTTATGCTGTATGTACATGTATGTATGTATGTTTATTTTTTTATCCCCCACCCCCTTACCCATATCACGGAACATACATAAATCACTGACCACTTAAATGTCCAACAATGACAAGAAATGTCTATTCATCACAAACTTGTAAAATAATATCGCACTGAAACTGGTGGCCATTTTGAACATACTCTACAAATTGTATGGGTGTTTGTGTCTCCATTTTCTCTCTCTCTGTAAATGCAGTCAATTTCCAAACAGCTCCAGAGAACCGCCTGAAATCTCTCTCTCTCTCTCTCTCTCTCTCTCTCTCTCTCTCTCTCTCTCTTAATTTAAGCCCCTGTGGTGCTTCTAAAAGCAGAAATTGCCATTTGAAAAATCACAGAGATGGAAGTGCATCATTATGCCATCTGCTGTAGGGACATTAATTAGAATATCATTGATTAAAAAAATGCCTAAATAACAGAATCTGATGGATAAAACAGGGAGGTTAAAGAGGCATTCTGCTGGTGGTCTATGGCAGGTAGCATGACAGTATAGTACCGTATGTTTAATATTGGCAACAACCTTTGTGCACAGTGTACTTCAATTATATAACTGCTTCATGAAGATGGGCCCACAAAGCACTTAACAGAATAATGAAGTAATGATTCGTTTCATAAAACTGCATGATTTTAGCTGTTAACAGTGCAGAGCGACAGCCTTGAACATAAGTTTTTCTGTTTATTCCTCTGAATTTTGACTTTTAGTATACATTTTGCAGCAAGAGGTCATACATATTTTTGTTCCAAAGCCTACCTAGATAATTTCTTAGTTTGTTTATTTATTTAGAATAGTACAAAATAAGGTTTAAAAAATACATGTTGTGATCTCGAATCACAAACAAGGCAAATGGTTTTGTCAAAATGGGGAAGCTGCAGAATTGGTCACAGAGAGTGTGATGGTGGAGGACCAGACTCACTATACTGTGGTTTGGCAAATACTGCTGTTTAATTCACATTTTATCCATCCTAAATAGTAATATATGTAATGTATTTCCCAAACGGTAGTATGCTAAAAGAAGTATGTCAAAGGTTCCTGGGTGGTCTACTATTACTGGTAGAAATCCGAGGTGTAGAAGTGCATTATTAAAATTCAAAACATTAGTTAATGCCCTGTGTGTTAAAACAAACGTATAAAATACTGTTTTAAATAAAATTTTCATTGTTTGTTCATGATAATAACACATTAACTAACATTAACTTATGGAACCTTATTTTAAAATGTTACTCAGTATAATACAACATACATAACTGGATAAAAAAACAAAAAAAAAAACATCTGCCATATGTATAAATGTTAATGTACTTATAATTGTGGAACTATAAAGAAATGCATCGTGGGGTTGCTTAAGCAGTGGTACATTTTGGAATGGTGCTTTTTTTGTCAGTTTTTATTATTATTTTTTTGTCTGTTTTTATTATTTAGGCTCACTGGGCCAAACTTGAATGAGGAATGATTATGTAATATTCAAATGATACTACTAGGTGGACTGTGCCCAACTATCGCCACTCACATTTTGAGAGAGTGCCACATTAAGGTAACAAATATGCATTTATCTCTTGCCAAAGTGTGAGTGAGTCCGCAGCAGGGACATTTGGTTAGAGATGATGTATATGTGCTGTCAGTGAGACATGCCCTCAAGCGTGTAAACAGTGCAGATAAAGAATGAATTACCTTTACGAGCGATCCGAATGCAGTTGATCCTTGTCTCCTGAGAATAAAACAGAGAGTGGATGTAAGTTATCAAGGCTATCTAAGGGTTAGAGGATAGAATGTGTGATTTATTGAAAAACTCTGACAAAAATCCCACAGGCAGTCAAGAATAAATAGAAATGCAGACTTTGATGACATTTACTAGCAAATGAATGAGAACATCAGTTGGACATAAAGGTTTGGTTCAAAAACTAGCTGTTGTGCTGTCTGCAGTGTGCTTAAGTTGCCTCTTAAGTCATCATCCTAAATCAAATAAAAGATCATAACTGACAAATTTGAACTGATTTCCATCAACAGCGTACAAACAGCTATCTTACACAGAGCAGATGCAGATGCTTATTTATCTAAAAATTGAACCTTAGAAAATCTTACAACCTTATTAAATAATAGGCTTCATTTTTAAATTTGTAATCATTAAAGGAATGCTATACTTTTAAATGTTCTCTGGCCATTCTGAAACAAGTAGTAAGTAGTTTAATAAGGTTAAAATGTTTCACAATCAGCAAATAAAAATGAATTTTTTACGAAACGAATGAAAAAAATTCATAATTTATGTACAAAAAAACCCAAAACATGTTAAAATTGGAAATATTATATATACTGTGGGGGAAATAAGTATTGAACATGTTTTTTCCTGATAATTATATTTCTAAAGGAGCTGTTGACATGGAATTGAACCAGGTTTTGGCAAAAACCCAAACAATACAAACATAAAAAAATACAAATAAAAATCTGAAAACGTTGTTATGTTTAATAACATGGAATTACACAAGGAGAAAGTACTACTGAAAGTACTTAAATTTATTTAATTCTTTATAAAAAAATACTTTTTTGGCCATAATAATAGCCATAAAGTTACATGCATTGCTCAGAGTGTAAAACTCTTGATGGTTCCGTGGGTCTCGTCTATCAAATCTGGTATTTATTTCATATTTTCTATTGAATTCAAGTCAGGTGATTGGCTGGGCCATTCTACAGCTTGATTTTCTTGGCTTTGTTTTGGATCATTGTCTTGCTAAAGTGTCCACCCTCGTTTCATCTTCATTATCCTGCTAACGTAGATGTTGCACTGAAGCAGCTAATATTAATTTACACCGAAGAGGGACAGGGTTGCTTTCTAACTACTGAGAGATTTCAGCTGCTGTCTGGGCTTTCTACACCTCCCTTTCTTCATGTGTTTAATACTATTTCCCTGTGCCATTTCTTTTTATTACACATAACATAATTTGTAAACGAATTAGTTTTGTTTTCTTTGCATATATGGATTTATTTGGTTGTTACCAACGTTCGGTGAAAATTTCAAGTCAACAGCACCCTTATACATATACTTTCTGAGAAAAATGACAACGTGTTCAATACTTATTCCCCCCACTGTGTATATATTCACATTTGTTTGTGTTGACATTTGTGCCATCTCTACAAAGAATCTGTGATTATATTGGCAACCTTTTGTAAAAGTATTAATTTCTAGAGCTTGCACATGGTTTTGGAACAGTTCATCTGTTTCTCTCTCAGACACACAGGGTAAGATACAGAGACATTATCAAATTAAGATATACAGGTGCAAATTGTGGCTTTATATGGCAATTATGCAAATGCATCCACCTAGATTGAAGTCAAGACCTTTCTCACCTAAACTGCCAGTAAATTGCCTTTTAAATTGAAAATCAGCTTCCAGTTGCTTTCTCTTCTCTTTTACCGGGGCAGATGTGACATATTTACCACTATATTTTAAAATGTCATTAAAACATATGTTCTGCAGTCCCCAGACGAGCTTGTGGGTGGCACTGAGGGGGAGTGTTGAAATTAATTGCCATCAGATGATATATGATATGAAATAATATGCAGGTCACGCTCGACACTGTTTTACAAGTGGCTGTTAACAGCGGTTATGCCCAGCAATTTCCCACGATTCAATATGGTCAATATTCAGATTAAAAATGTGTCTGTCTGATGCACCTACAAATGTGATTGACTCTTATGTGTCTGTGGGAATGTGAAGAGGAGGAGTGCACGGCCACTGCATCCATAATTCATTGAAGAAAATGTCAGTGGAGATTGTTCGTGCAAAAAAAAAAAAAGTGCTGGGCTGTGTTGCTGTGGGCTTGTTCAAAAGATGTCGCTATATGTTCTGAATTTTTTTTATGTGTGTGTGATTTTGCAAGTTGTGTGTGGTTTTCTGTTTTTAAATGCCTCCTTCACTGTATGGCTATGGGTTGATAATTGTGCAAGAGTTAACCCTGGGTAATTCTAAACCTGGGTAAATAGAATTACCCAGGGTTAAGAACTAATCTTGAGTATTCACAAATTGGCAGTTCACACTGTATATTCTTGGGTAGCATACAGCACAGTACTTTTTTTTTTTTTGCTGAATGTTTTGTAAACCATAACATAAGAATGAATTGTATGCTTCTGAATGTTGCCTTACAGTGAGTTAAAAACTGTGCTTACTGTATATGATAATACAGGGTAAAAAGCAGAGTTTAAAATCCCTTCTCAAAACTTTAAACATGAGTAAAATGGGTTATCTTGCCAAGTTTCATACTGTTCATAATTTACCCAAGGTTTAATCCTGGGTATTTAACCGTAATGCTGAAGTTTCACTCTATAGCCTACATTCCTAAATTCTGATGTTAATGTGCTTTTTTACAACCCCAAATCAGAAAAAGTTGGGACAGTACGGTAAAACGCACATAAAAATGAAAGTAGCGATTTCCAAATTTACTTTGACTTCTATTTCATTCAGGCTATATTAACAAAAATATTTGTTTGGTGTGTGTGCAATACCGCGTTTGGTGTGTGTGCAAAGTTTCATGAGTTTTCGAGCATCTTTAGATCCTCAAAATTCGCCCAGTTAGGGGCGGAATAATAATAATAATAATAATAATAATAATAATAATAATAATAATAATAATAATAATAATAATAATAATAAAAAACGGAGGAATTCCAATAGGGCCTACGCACCGTTCCGGTGCTCGGTCCCTAATAAAAATCATGAGGAACACATTAAATAATGTGCTGGTGTATTTTCTGCAATGGAATACAATCAAAGTAAATTTAGAAAACACTTCTTTCTTTTTATATTTGCGTTTTGATATTAAGGCTCTATGCACATCCTCAATATATATATATTTATTCATTCATTTTCCTTCGGGCTTAGTGCCTTTATTCATCAGGGGTCGCCACAGTGGAAAAAAACGTTTTCTAAAATGAACAAAAGGGGAGAATTAAACTAGATGCCCTTACAATCTATACATTTTCATTCATAATTTGACATGTTTCATTACAAATTCCAAAAACAAAAACATATATACAATGTGATTTTTCTTTTTGGTATTTTTTTCTTTCTTTATTTCTTGACAGACCAATACAAGTGAATGTGGTTGCTAAGCATCTAAAGGTAACATTCTACAGTAACACAATATTTTACACTGCAGATGTCAGTCAATGCAGTGCTGGGTTTAAAACCAAAAGGTGGTGCAATCCCTGGTCCAGAAAAGGGTTTGATAGCCCTAAATTAAAAACAGTGATAACCTTGTTCTAACTTACAAGTGTGAAATGTGTTTAAAGCAATAATAACCTGGGGATAAGAGCAACGTGAAAAGTCTTCTTCAAATCTGTAGTATGCAATATGAGTCATTTAATGAAGTTTAAAACTTATTAGGGGGATTAGAGGTTTAGAAGAATTGTAGCAAAGCTTGCGTGTCCTACTAATAATTTATGTTTCATTCCAAAATATATTTGTCTGTTCTAAAACCCCAGCCCATGTGCCTATTGAGCTGCAGTAAGCCACTTTAGTCGGAGTAATTACTGTTTAAATTCAGGGCAAGTCTAATAGAGTGAACCTGCACCTAATTATCAGGAATAATTGTAAAATAATAAGCACCAGCACAGCCGGCCATTTGCTCATGTTGAAAAGATTTATTTAGACTGATTGAGATGGAAATGTGTGTGGGTCAGATAAACAATAACCTAAATGAATTTGATGCATCTTGTGTTAGAATAAACTCACTTTGAGCCGTGAGTGTCAGACAGCGTTGAGTGGTTGACGCTGCTGTTTATGGCCTATTATGTATTCATTACTTCCCATTAGAGGAGGGATTTTCAACACAAACCTATTATTGGATACAATGGTACCTTTGTTTTGTTTGTAATGATGAGACAGCCAGCCAACATGAGTCAAAAGGAGTGTGTATGTCTTGTTCTCTAAATCTATAACCCCCCTTCTTTTCCTTCAGGGACACTACAGAGTCATTTCTATGACAAGCAGACAGAATACAACTCCACAGGCCTCATTAAAATGACAATTGATGATCAAATGCTTCTCTCTACAGCACAGTGAGAACTTTAATGCGCCGCAGTCTGAATCTCTGCATATCACCTCAATACATCAGACCACAAGCATTACAACCAAATAAGCAGCATCGTAATAGCTGTAAATAGGGTGCTATGTTGTTTTCAAATGATTCATTTCCTTAAATAGCTTTCTGAGGTTGCTACAGAAGTTGATTATATCTTCTGTGGTTGTTATTCATTGTCAATAATTACTTAACCATACATTATTTATTACTGTATATAATTACCTTTTCTTCCATCTATTTCCCAATTCTCCACCCAACAACAAAGCTACATGGAAATGAAGAACAGGATTTAGTGCTTTAAGAAAGGATAAAAAATAACTGGTATTGCTGGACTTATGCCAGTGCTAAGCCAGAAGCAACCAGCTGGAGGGCCCCATTCATTCAGAGTTTCTACTGCATTCACATCATGTTTTATTTTTACGTACCATAAATTCAAGATGGCAACATGTTGGGATTCAGTTCGGAGCTGTTCAGAATATTTACCCAAAAATTAGGTCATCATTTAATCCTCATTCGCTTGTCACAAACCTGTTTGACTTTCTGTCTTTTGTTGAACACAAACGAAGATATTTTGAAAAATGCTGAAAACCTGTAACCATTGACTTCCATAGTATTTGTTTTTTTCTACAATGGAAGTCAAAGGTTAAAGGCTTCTAACAACTTTTGTGTTCAACAGAAGAAAGCAACTCATAAAGGTTTGAAACCACTTGAGGGTGAGTAAATAGTGAGTAAATGTTAATTTCTGGGTGAACTATCCCTTCATTGTACTTTAAATGGTAAAACTGCCTTATTATAACTCTTATAATAATCTGAAACATTCAGATTGCTAAAAGGGCCACGAGTCATAGCTTTTAGATCATTCGCTGTTTGCAAGCTGTAATTATGATTTAAACAAGGATGTGAACTCTTTACAAGCTAGAATCATTACAACATTTCATGAGCACACATACAGTTCTAGTCCTAAAAACCTTTCAGGATCACAAGGATCTTCCAGGCAGGTATGGTTCAACTCTGCAGGACAGTGACCCTCCAGAAGAGAAATTGGACAATTTTGTCGACATTTAGTCGTTTACATTTAGATTTAGTCATAAGCAGACACTTTTGTCCAAAGTGACTTACAAATGAGGCATACAGCGAATCAAAATGAAGAGGCAATAAAAACAACAAGTGCTACTTATACAAAGGAACTGTTAGTGCTTAGAGAAGTAAGAGAAAGAGTAGGAAGAGCAGTTTTTTTTTTTAAATGCTCAAGTGTTCGCAGAAGAGATGTGCTTTGCCAGATAGCCCTTCAAACTACGATTTTTTTGGGACCACACTACAAATGAAATTGTCCTTTATGCACTAGCTACAGATGCAACATGGCTGCCCAAGCAAGCAGGGAGACCAACAAAGGAAATAATAAATAAATAAATAAATAAATAAATAAATAAATAAATAAATAAATAAATAAATAAATAAATAAATAAATAAATAAATAAATAAGCTTCTGTTTCATTGCATGTTTTATGGTTATACTTTTCATATAAATATTTTATTTATTTTTTTAATTTTAATTGCCCAATTTCGCTAACAATTGTCCCCTATAATAACCTGCATGAAAGTCCCACTGCATATTTTCAATTCTGGCACACAATGATTTGACAGAATATTAACACTACCACTAATTTCATCATGATCGGATGAAAAAGCTGGGAAAGATTTATCAGTCTACTCTCGAAGAGCTGATGAGGATCCTGTATGTTGCAAGATTTCAAGAGCTGAATGGACCTCAAGAAGACCTGGAGGAAGAACACTAAAAAAAGATAGTGAAGCTGCCATATTGAACTTGTACATATTGGACTTGTAAAGCTCATTCAAAGTGAGCCAAGGTTCTCAACCTCATTCCACTCATAAAATGAACTAACCAAAAGGTTATGACACTTGCAAGATTCACATGAAATGCATCTTGTCAAAGAGTCAACATCTAACAGAAAATGAATTTTTTTTCCAAGCTAACAAATGGCCAGCAATTGTTAGGAGATGTCATAGGATTACTGCAATGATTGCATGGGAAGGTCTTGATGTGGCAATGAAAGTGATGCAAAGTCATGGATCAAACAAGATGCCCTTGGAAATAGATATAAAGCCACGGTAGACATTCTTTCTTCACAAATTTAGTATTACCAGTAGATTTTGACCTCGTATGGATTTTTTGTTTGGTTTTTGTGAGTGTTTATGTGTACACCAGTAGCGATAAGGCTTGATATATGATGTGAAAAAGCACACAAGAAATCTCAGAAAGATCTAAATGTTCCACAGCATAAGCTCTTCTAGGAGAATTTTAAAAATATGTTCATGACTAAAGTTAATAATTTCTCATTGTGTAGCATTATTTCAGCTGTTTTTAGCAAAATTTTACAACCCAGGCTCATTCTAAAAATGTACCTCTATATACATTTCTGGAGACTGTCAAATACATCCCAGGAGCTATGTTTTTTTGTTTTCGCGAATCCATGAGAGGCTGCTTAGTACGCTTTTTGAGATCTCAAATTTCTCTCGCCGGTGCCATTCTTGCCTGCACTCTGGATTCGTTCTTTACCGGACTTGAACCCCGTCGTCGTGGTCATCTCCTCTCTGCGTCTCAAGTTCACCAACGTACATGGCAAGCTAACTGGACAAACTGGTAACAGCCAGAAAAGGAATGGTAAGCAAGAAAAGGAACGGCGTCATACCGCCTCGTAGCGTTCATTTAAAAAAATTGAATGCAGCCATACGTACTTCTGGCTACATAATTCACGATCTCTAGAAATGTATATAGGGCTAGGTTTTCAAAATGAGCCTATGTTGCAATTTTAACATTTTAACTATTTGTGGTGAAATGCCAACTGGCCCAGTCGGAACTCGAACCAGTGACCTTTTTACTGTGAGGTGACAGTGCTAACCACTGAGCCAACATGACGCCATGTAGACAATTTATTATTATTATTATTATTGTTAGTAGTAGTAGTAGTAGTAGTAAAAGTAGTAGTAGTAGTAGTAGTAGTAGTAGTAGTACAATCAGCTCAGGCATTTGTACAGTTGAAATCAAATGTTTAGGAACACTTTGGAATTACATTTTTGGAATACTTTTTTTTATTTATTATTATTAACATGAATTACCATTCATCTTGGAAGGTGGAAAGCACAACAGTAAGTGAACCCTTACATTTATTGTCTCTATAGACATATTTGTTTTCTAGATGTTAACTTGTGCACTTTGAAATTATTATTTTTTTGTAAATTACACAACCTCAATACAAAGTCATGAACTGCTGCCCTAAAACTGTAAAACTGCTTGATAAGTGACTGAAAAATGGTAAAGCCCTAAAACAGCAAAGAAACGGCAAAACATGATTTTTCCTCCACCGTCCTTCACATTTTATAAAAGGTTTTGTTTTTGCCTTTTGACCTGCATTTTGCTGGCCACAGAACATATTACCAAAATCTTTAATGAACATCCAGATGGTCCTGGCCAACTGTAAGACATGATATATGTTTGATATATGCTTAATATTACATGTTTAATATATGGTTTCTTTTGTGTGTTCACTTCATTTTATTCTGTTTGAATAGATTTATGGAGGTCTTTTGCTGTTATCCTTGGGTTCTTTGCAGCTCTTTCACGACCATCTGTTGTGTTCTTAGAGTGACCTTTTTATGCGTACTTCAAAGGGGAAAAACAGCAGTGTAGAATTGTCCAAGAAAAGGTATCGTACCATGGATTCATGTTGTCAACAACAACCTTTTCTTTTTTAGACTTTTGCATATTTAATGTTTTTAATCTCTAATGTGGTCATGTGCTGTATTTAATCTCTAACATTTGTCAGTAATCACAGTTTTTCAGTAACTCAGTGATTTTTCTTTAAAGGGCAAGTCACCATCTTTTTATTCATTCATTCATTTTAATTTCGGCTTAGTCCCTTTATTAATCTGGGTTTGCCACAGCGGAATAAACCGCCAACTTATCCAGCATATGTTTTTACGCAGCGGATGCCCTTCCAGCTGCAACCCATCTCTGGGAAACATCCATACACATCCATTCACACTCATACACTACGGACAATTTAGCTTACCCAATTCACCTGTACCACATGTCTTTGGGCTTGTGGGGGAAAGCGGAGCACCCGGAGGAAACCCACGCCAACAAAGGGAGAACATGCAAACTCCACACAGAAACGCCAACTGACCCAGCCGAGGCTCGAACCAGCGACCTTCTTGCTGTGAGGTGAACGTGCTACCCACTGCGCCACTGTGAGGCCCACCATCTTTTTAAATAACTTTAAAAAGATTTGGATTTTTTCTTTTTGGCTTAGTCCCTTTATTAATCAGGGGTCACCACAGCAGAAATGAACCGCCAACTTATCCAGCATATGTTTTACGCAGCGTATGCCCTTCCAGCTGCAACCCATCACTTGGAAACACCCATACACTCTCATTCACACACATACACTACAGACACTTTAGCTTACCCAATTCACCTATAGTGCATGTCTTTGAACTTGTGTGCAGAGCACCCTGAGGAAACCCACACGAACACGGGTGAACATGCAAACTCGACACAGAAATGTCAACTGACCCAGCCGAGGCCTGAACCAGCGGCCTTCTTGCTGTGAGGCGACAGTGCTAACCACTGAGCCACCACGCCGCCCATATATTTATTTATTTATTTATTTATTTATTTATTTATTTATTTATTTATTTATTTATTTTTCAGCATCCCTGTCAATGATCACCTAATTTCATCAATACAATTCTAGGGATTACAAGTGTCACATTTGGCGAGAAAGTAAGGACTAACAAAGTGTTCCCCAACTTATTACTGTGACTGTTTTTGAGTGTTGATTGGGCAGTTAGAATTCTTACAATAAAGTATAACACACACACACACACACACACACACACACACACACAC
>CAIGQW010000415.1:3485779-3500219 GCA_903798125.1 Danio choprae | reverse complement strand
ATATAATTGTTTTTCAATGCTTGTCTGCATGAAAATATATTTTTTTAAATCAAGCAACTCATTAACTCAATAAATCAGTCAGTGAGTTCAGCTCTATCATTCAGTTCTCAGTTAACAGCTCAGTGGAGGGGAAAATATTCAGTAAACAAAGACTTAAAATACAAGTTTAAAATGACAAGAAGATAAGTAAATAACAACAGAAGTTTCATTTTTGTATTTTCTTTTTTAAACACTCCAATCACCCAGCAACTCTAACAAACACAAGAAATCTTTCAAATTAGTCTTGGTTTTCCACCGACTTGAAGCCTTTGCTTCACAGAGAAGAAAAAACCCACCCCAGAAAGAACGAACCACCAAGGGCATTGAAACACAGTAATGGAGGCGGATGAGAGCAATCCACAGTCCTTTATAAAGTCTCTTGAGGAGTGAATACAGAACAGAACTCCTGCTCCCATTCCCGCTTATTATCGGAAGTCAATTAGTGTGCCGGTACAAGGAAACGGGTCAATGTCTTAGCCTTCAGCATACTAAACATGCATAAAATCTAGTGTACGAAGAACGAGAGCCGCCATTAAAGTGTTAGATGTGTTTCGTAAGAGCACCGTGGGATGTTTGGATTGACATGCAAACCTTACAAGAAACACACAAATAAACACAAAGGAAATTTAGCTCATGCCATGTACAGCTGACTTATTGTCAGTGAGGATATTCACTGGAGGAAATGTTCATACATAAATCTATTATTTTTCCCCAGGAACGCTAATGTAAAGATTCAGAAGATTTGAAATGCACATGGGTTATAAGGGTGAAATACACACATTTTAACATGGCTTCTAAGGCAGGTGACTATTGTTAATATAATTATTACGTATGAATGTGTATATGTGTATGTATTTGTTTTAATTGCATTTTATTTTACATTGTCTGTTGGTGTGTGCAGTTACCATAAAATGTACAATTAGGATCAATATGAATTACTTTTGTTATGGCTTTTTGACAATAGAACTACCGAGGCATTATTTTGAGTTTTATATTTAGAAATTTAATATCTTTGTTAAAATAATACCCATATAACTGTAGTACACTGGCTTTTCCTAGATGTATATATATTTCATTCTAACGTTGTTATCTTATTAAAATGACAAAAGTTCTGAGTATTTCAAGCTTTGACAGCATGCATTTCAGCATCCACTTTTCCCCATGCCTCTGTTGCTTAGCAACTTTCTGATAGCAAAAACATAACTTTAGACATATCTAAAACAACATTTTCACTGTGGTAAATAAACTTTGCTCTCCCACTTGCAGGACAAAGTGAGGCACCTACATTCAGAGATGGTTTAGTAATTATAGGCTGTATTACAAAAAAAAAGTTAATTTTTAGGGTATTATAAAATATGATAACAGTAACTCAAAACTTAATTAGACAATTTCAGCAGAAGCTTAGAATGTAAATAGGATGTGTCAAATATTCTTTATGAATTTTATGAATGTTTAGATAGACCGATATGACCATCCTAGTAGCTATAGAATTCTGGCACTTTCAGTGTTAAATTGTGTTCATTGTTTGGTCTAAACTACCAAAAGGGCCAAAACAAATCAACGTTTGATTAATTATCAGTTTATTGATATGTAAGATGCAAAGCCAGTGACTTCCTCCAAGAGCCTGCAAGTTCACTGGGGAAAGAAAAAAGATTTCCCTAGAGGGTCCACCATTCTCCCTTCAAGTTTACTTTGTTCTGCCCTCAGTTTGTCTGCTTAAGCCTCAGTAAACCTTGGTATCAATATTTCTGCTATTCAGAGAGTCAACCTCGCCAAACGAATAGTTTGTGCCTTGGTGAGATTACGTCTAAATGAAGCCCAAATAGTCTGAATAAATCCTGAACCAATTAAAAGGCCCTTTTAGGCATCTTACATTCATTCCAGCGATAAAACCAAAGCCCAGCTAGCTTCAAGTGGAAAACTTATAATTAACTACTTCAGATTCAGGAAGCCAGCAAAGTTGGTTTTCTGGCGTGCCTCATTCATATCCCAGAATTCCTCGTAGCATTGCATATTTCAGCCTCACCTGAGATGTTGGTGGTAATTTCGGTTAAGGCGGTCTGGCCAAAGCCTTTAGCAGTACGGGCACGAACAGACACCAGGTATGTGGTGCCAGGATGAAGCCCGGAGAACATGTGATATGTTTCGTTTTTAAGTTTGGAAACAGTGCGCCGTGGGCCAGGAACGTTGATACTGGGATCTGATGATTCAATGCTCTGGTAGCTGATCTGAAAAAAAAAAAAAAAACAGAAAACAGAAGACAGAGGAAATTATCTCAGTGCTGATGAGCCTTTGTAAGTCAGGAATCGATTCTGAGTTCAGCTACTGTACTTCACCTCACAAAAACCCATAACGAAATATATATTATAAGGCACACTTGGTGCTACCAACAACAATACATCCCTTGTGCAAACAAAATAGTTGTCAATAAAATAACAATAGCGCTTCATGGAAGATTAAGGGCATGAAGAAACTCATCATGTAACCCATTTAAAAACCTAAACATTCACATTCAAATAAAATTGTGAAAGCTTTTTACTCCCCACTGAGACTTTACTGCTAAATTTCAAGAAGTGTTCTTTTTGCATCTGTATCTGTACCATTTATTATATGAAGAAAGCTGTCAAATGGTGCATGTTTTATGAGTATTAACCAAAAACTGTCAAAAAGCACACAAATAAATCATGTTAATATAAAATATGCATATTAAAATGAAGCAGAAGCCGATGTGAATCAGAAAGAGAGGCTTTGATTCTTTTGATACCTTGAAGGGATCCCTATAAATATCAATACAAATGTACTGTTTGAAGAAACTCCTGTTTTAGCACCAGCCATTCACACCTCAGATTTAAAATAACTGTCTCCCCTACAACCAGTTTGAAGAGTCTGTTGAAAGTGCGCCCACAGCACCCTCATTTTGGAATTCCCTTACGCCAATAATTTTCAAGTCGAAGGAGCCACCTACAAATTGTGACTCATTTAAGCTGCTTAATTACTAAACATGATTGCAATAGTACTCAATATTACACATGCAAAATTAAAAAAAAAAAATATATATATATATATATATATATAGATATAAATATATATATATAAATAAATAAACGAGAGAAAGAGAGAGACCTCAGTTGTTGTTCACTTTGATGCAAATATCTAGGAAAAAGTGTTTGAGAAATTAGAAACAACTATATAAACTGACGTTTAACCAGCTAATTTAACTTTTTTGTGCAATTAATTTTAGACCGCACCTGTTAAACAGACATTTGGATGACAATTGCATTTACAACAATTTATTAAAATACATAGGAATAGACTAATACTAAAGTTACTAAGTTATATCACTTCAAAAGTATACATTTATACAAACCACACATAAAATAGTAAACAACAATTCAGGCAACATTTTTTTTATATTATATATAAAGAATTATTTATTATACTTTTTCTATGAGTAATTTTAATAACATGACATTCAAACCATGCTATGGTCAACAGATATGGTCACTTGATCAGATCTGAACTTTCCATGGAGTTTTTTTTTTCTACTGAGTTGTTTTTTTATCGTCTCAATGGAGGTTTTAAAAAAGCATGGCTTCTACAAAGCTGTTGATAAGGCTACACTGTTTTTTTCAGTCTGCGATTCACATGAACCTTCAAAGCCTTGAAAGCTTCTTTCTTTCTTTAATTATTTCCTTTTTAAACAAGAATTCATCAACACCCAAGTGTGTTTTCAGTGTGTTTCTACTCAAAATGGAAATTGATGTATGTATTTATATATTAAAAAAAAAAAAGATTTTACATTCCAAATTTGCAATTCCAAATCTTGCTCACGTCATCATTTATATTCATCATTTATATTCATCGTTTATATTCATCCATCATAATTCTGGAGCTGAGTTTGAATATACAGCAATTTTCCATTAATTTAGTGCACAGTCTTTAAAAAAGTGTCTTTTTCACTCCATTAAAATTGACAATCATGCCGATAAAGAGCTGATTTACATAGTAATTATGACATGGAGCATGATTGTATACAGTATATCATTGAAACATTTCTTTGAATCCAGCTCAGGAGTTTCATATTTAAGATTCACATCTGTCTCCTAATGCTACTGATTTAAAATATAATCAATGCTGTAAACAAAGAAACCTCAGAAGAAAAGAAAAAGAAAAGGATATTAAGAAGGAGATTACAAAGGATGACAAACAATTTGTCTGAAGTCTCAATGTAAAATTCATTCCACTCAACATTTAATGAGGGCTAATTCGAATATAAGCAATATCTGGTTTGTGAGAGGATTGTTTGTTTTGGTTGAGACTGTATTAATGAGTCCGATTTAAAAATGCATCCAAAGCAATATAATCTGCATCAAAGATGCACGCATGATTATTTTATTCATTTATTGTTTTATTTTTTGCTTTCCCTGTGGAACAAACCCATGACTAGCACCATGCTCTACTGTTTGAGCTACAAGAAAACATAACTGATGAATGGTAAATGGAATGAAAGTCATAAAATTCACCACACTGACACAGTAATCCAATTACTGTCTGCAGACCACTCCATTGAATGATTACCAAAGCTTAAAGTGTATGTTATATATCTATGTGAGGTTAGAAGACATGGAATGCAGTGGCCAAGTTAAACTATTCTTCAGATAAACCTTGATGACTGCTCATCAAAGCAAATATCTAATCAGCCAATCACATGGCAGCAACTCAAAGGCGTCTGCTAAAGGGAGGCAGCCATGCATGACCACAGAGCTTCTGATCTGTTCACTGCCCTTTAAAATGCAAATATTTGTATTATAAGTTTATTCAATGCCACCTGTAGACTGTTTAAATATGAAGTGACCAGCATATATGAGTACACCCCTGAAATATGTCTCTTTTAAACTAATAGTTTCTATAGAATGCTATAAATTGAAATATTTGTGTAATAACTTAAGATCATGATGGAACAAAAAAAAGTACACCAAAATGAAAATACAATTTTAATAAAGAGGAAAAATCTAGAAAACCATAAACCTTTTTTATTTTAATTTTCTTGACATTTTGTGAAACACCTCATTAGCATTTAAATGTATAATCTTTCTATTCCTAAAGACATTAGGTGACAAAATCTTTATTTTAATAAATGCAACTGTTTGTTTAAGTGGACCAAAATGTATTTTTACATTTATTATTATTATTATTATTATTATTATTAATATTATTAATGATAATAATAATAATAATAATAATAATAATAATAATAATAATAATTAACTGATAAATGGATAAAAATATACATCTTCAAAGGGATGTACTCATTTGTGCTTTGGATTGTAGCTTTAGTTAATTTAACGTGAACAGTATATTGTGAAATTTGCCACATATGTTTGTGATGAGGCAAACTGAATATACTGTAAGTGTCATCATGTCCAATTCCCATGGTTAGAAATGGACCTGTAAAACAATTTCTGGAGAATGTTTGCACTTACCTTAGCCACATCTTCTATTTAGATATCAGAGAACTATTTAACATAATTGGATCAATGCATTCTATGGCACATTTAATATTTCAGAAATATAAATTTTGGGATGCATATATCTAGTGGGTCTTTCATAAATATAACTACTGGGACTTTCGATTTATAGTGTTTTTAGAGAAAAGTCTGGACAAAAAAAAAAAATCACTCAGTGGCAGTTCTGTTGGCAAAAATAATGTCTTGTTTATGCCGGAGGTCAGAGGATAATGGCCTAACTGGTTCAAATTGATAGAAAGGTAACACTAACTGTTATAACACCTTGGTACAATGGAGGTCTGAAGAAGACATTGAACTTTTGAAGCAGATAAGCTAAATCAGTAGAAGACCACACGGTGTGTCTCTTGTCAGGAGAATGGCTACAGATCATACATGCTTACAGAAATTGGACAATACAAAAGACAAAAAAAGTGTGAAAAAACATTACTTGGCCTCATGAGTCTCAGTTGGCATTCAGATGGTAGGGATAAAGAGCATGAAAACATGGGTCCATCAATTGTGTATCAATGGTGTATGTGGTGGTGGTGGTGGTGGTGACTGGGATGGAGCACTCACCTTGCAATGGTTATGTCAGACAGGTAAATTAAATTAAATTAAAATTTGCATCATGTATGTGATTTATATTTGACAAATCTGCAGGATCTGCATTATGCTATCATATCAATATGAATCCATATTCACAGATGAATGTTTCCAGTACCTTGCTGAACACAAATATTAATTCATTCATTTTCATTTCGGCTTAGTCCCTTTATTAATCTGGGGTCGCCACAGCGGAATGAACCGCCAATTTATCCAGCATATGTTTTACGCAGCGGATGCCCTTCCAGCTGCAACCCATCTCTGGGAAACATCAATACACACCCATTCACATTCATACACTACAGACAATTTAGCTTACCCAATTCACCTATACCGCATGTCTTTGGACTTGTGGGGGAAACCGGAGCACCCGGAAGAAACCCACGCCAACACAGGGAGAACATGCAAACTCCACACAGAAACGCCAACTGACCCAGCCGAGGCTCGAACCAGTGACCTTCTTGCTGTGAGGCGAACGTGCTACCCACTTCGCCACTGTGAGGCCTGAACACAAATAATTAAGCCATTTCTACGACATCATGTTGTTATGAAACTTTCATTCTTTGACACTTTGTGGTCTTTTGAATCCCCATTTTTCATACAGTAATTGCATGGAAAAGAGTAACCACTATGTCTTTTAAAACAATACAAATGAAAATGAGAAATTAAATTTTTGTGAGTTATTTATTACATAAAAGACACATTTTTAAAGATCTGATACTGTACAACTAATGTAAAAAGTGTAAAAACTGTCCGAATGTCCCCAACCCCAGTGTGCAGAGAAACATTATGACCTCCTCAAAATGATTCATTTTTTGAAATTTTTTAGACACTTTGTTTAGGCGGTTCATTCCGCTGTGGCGACCCCAGATAAAGGGACTAAGCCGAAAAGAAAATGAATGAATGAATGAATGAACACTCTGATTAGAAACGACTTTTTTTATTAAAATGCTAGAGCAGCAAATCCACCACCGAGAAATCATTAGCAAATCCATCAGCAAAGTTCAGTCCATCAACAAAAACTAAGAGCACAGAGAACAGAGTTCAGCCCATCAACAACAACTAACAGCACAGTGAACATAAAGCTACACGCATCAACCTCAAACGAGCACTGAATGTAGGCAGAAGCTTACATGTGTATATGCTGACAGCTAAGGTAATTGAAGAGGGACGAGGCAGTGAATATTACCAGACTGAAGCACTTAAACACAATTGCCCCATCCGACAGCTTCTGCAAGGCAAATAAGCAATTATCTTTGTCCCTCAACTAATTGAAGCCTGCAGAATGAACTGCAACATGATTAGCATAAGAACACCTAGACTCTGTGAAGAGTGGAGATAGTTTACACACACTAATGACTTGCTGACTAGGATGAAGGATTAAAAAAATGAAGGAAATGCAGGAGAAAGTACATTGCAGTATTGCTGAAAGCTCCTTTTACCCCTTTCAAATTCTGTGTGAATATGTGATTCTGTGATTGAGCCATATTCAAATATGTCTCAAGCTACAGTTTTATAAACAACATTAGATATTAGATTCTTATATTGAAGTGCCTTTATACTTTTATACAATTATCTGTAATGCACAATTCTGAATGGTTCATTGAGACATTCCAAGATATATTACTCCCAGATAACAACCTCTGAAACTAATAACATAGACTCATCCAGGTACTTCAAATCATCTTCACCATCAGTGAATACATTTACATTCATATGTATATGTTGTCTGTCACACTGCTGTTTTTGACTGTTTGACCTCATCTTGTGACTGAATAGTACATAGGTTAGTGTATGTATAATCAGTCAAATAGACCAGTGTTAATTGTGTTGTTCAAGTGTAAAACGAGATGTAAGGCTACTGAAACACAAGCGCCATCAGGAGTAGCAGTTGAATGCAGAAACTCCACTGAACATAATGTGGTAAAATAATTGTACTTTTTTTATTTAATAAACTAATCAATGTAATTTAATGCAGTTCTTCTTGTCCAGTGTGATACCCACTTCATATTGTATCTTAATCAGGCAGTGAAGATAATTGATTTTAAACAAATCAAATCTTAAATGTGATAATTTTATAATGGCATGACAGTTCACAACCTGAGCTGACTTATTCCAAATGAAAGATTATTGGAATGGTCCACGTGCATTTACCCTATTCAAGAATTAATAAACTATATGGCTCACAAAAATATTTTGTGTCTAATTGTATTTTTATTCATTTATGACTTTTTTGTGGCAAGTAGCTGTCTAATAAGTGAGATGAAGCACATCCAGGAGGATGTTTTTGCTGAATAAAGCCCTTTAAATAACAATAAATAAATGCAGAATAAAGCCATTGTCTTACACAAACATCTATATCACAGACTACATGAAATGTTATGCAAGAAAAATAGTACAACCAGGCAGTCATGTTGGCAGAATAAAACCATCCAGTCTTTATTCTGCTATAATAACCATCTGGATGTACTTTACCCCTTACATAACGTGGGATATAGATGTGAATCTAACAGGTTTGCAAAATTTCAAAAATCGAAATGCATGATAAAAAAAAGGATGATTTGCCTGAAAAGAGTTTCAGCTAAAATCTACATAGGTTTATAACACATTTGCATAATGCATGTCTGTTGGTTCTGTAAGGAAGGCTAAATCTCTCCATAATATTAAACCCTGAGAACTGTCATGGAATTTCACAGGAGACAAGACCACGAGAATGGTCAGGTACTAAAACAATAAAGTTTCTAATCTGAGTAGATCAGCTAGGAAACTGTCCCAGTCACCCATCCTGAGCCCCCCTGCCTGACTATAAGATTTGAGTGACAATTCAAACATGGGTGGGAAACACAGAGACAATTGGCTCCACACCCGGTGGGAATGCGGGGAAGCTCACACCTCTTCGTTCACCCAGAGCCACCTTCCTGACCTTTACTTTACCTTCTCCATCAGAGTAGACCACTCACATTTCACTTAAAACATCCAAGGTTTTAATATGGTGTATCTTGTAGCTCTATATTCAGGTTTGGTATCATTTTAAATGTCTCTGTGTGATTGGTAAAATGGTCTTAATTTTCACTCTAATATTTCACTCGTATATGTTGATTTGGTTTTTGGCTTTGATAAAAGCTTTCCTATAAGCTCCACCCTAGCAAATGGTTCACACCTCAAACTTACTACCAGTCAAGGGTCTTGGTGATGCTTTTGTTGTCTTGAATTTATGACTGTTTGTTCTGAGTTGAGTATTTAAGAGAAAAGTGCGAGATGGGTCGTTGGCATTCTGTAGCCAGGATGCCCCGTTGCAGTGTTGAGTCTCTGAGCTCTGCATCAAGGCTCATATACTGCAACGTACTTCTACACAGTCAGGTATTAATCTCTATCTCTTAAATGAATTGATGTTGTACAATCTGAATTGGCTTATTTTGTGAATTGGAATGGAAAATCTTTGCCTGACAAATAAATGTTAAATTCTTGTTTAACTCTGATATCTCCTGAAATCACTTAAATCTAGTAGATTTGTTTAGGCTGGAGTTTCTGCAAGCCTACGACCAGGATTAGTCATACATTCAGGCTCAATGGATGGAGCATAGGCACAGCATTAGAGACCTGCGGATTTCTGACAATCACTGACTTAGTATGATATAATCTAGTGGCTAAATCAAACTTTCTTTATGTATGAGCAAGCATGGGGCGGCCTAATATTACTTAAAGGAAATTAGTTTACAGTTATATCCTCTATCTAAGAACCAGAACTGGCGAGGATGTGTCCGTGAGCAGATGTAACTGGCCAGCATACTGACTCTAAGCGACTTCGGGTAAACGACGAACCATTAACTGAAAATAAGGATTTATTGGGTTAATCAATCTAAATTAGACCTAATCACAACCTATAAAGTGATCGGCTTGAATTGGATCAATCTAAATTTTAACTATTATGAATTGGAGTCAGATTAAATTCGGAGTTGGAAACAAATAAAAATTAATTTGAATAAATAAAAAGATTTCTTTTCACATGTGCTAAAAGGCTTACACGCATTTAACCTTCACCCATGCTGTTAGTTCCGTCATAGGATTAACAGATGGACCCTTATAGTTCTAACTGGCTGCCTATGAACAATGTATATTTTGACCCACAAACACTCAAGTAGCTGAGGCCTGGGAAAGTTAAGTTTTTGTTGCCAACTTGTCAAAAAGATGTTATTTGCTGTGTCTTGCCAAAGCAAATTCACTTTGCATGCACAGCTGAAGAACTCTGAAGATTTGGACTTGAATTGCTATGGAAAAATGTGCAATTGTTACTGTTCGTATTACTTTTTTATACAAGTGTTGAGAAAAGCTCCAGATCCAAAATTCAGCTATGATAATGGATGTTTGGTTTTTGAAACACACTGTAGGTGGTCAACCAATCATAACAGACTGGGCAATCTAACCAGTAAGTGCAGGTACTGTATGGGGTTTTAGAAATGAGCAGTTTAAAAAGACCAGAGTGTTGTATGAACCATTTTTTACAGGTAGTGCTGCAATATGTTTTACAACAATATTAATGGTTTTATTTTTATGTTCTTTTTTAATGTTTTTTTCCTTGAATTAACTTAAATCATTTGTAGGAGACCTCCAAAAAATCATGAACCTTTAAAATAGCATAATGGGAAACATTGCAATTAAGTTAATGATGATGCTAATTATTTTAAAAATCACAGAGTACTTATCTCTCTCTCCAAACCCGCAAGAGTTCAATTGAAGAACATTAGGAAAAACCATAACAGTGTTTCATGATTATGCCCAGTATTAAATGTAAATTTAGCACACAGACATATATACATACACACATGCATGTAAAAAAAATAAAAAAATACATCAGCTTAATAAATACCTCATACTGTGTGATCAGACCATTAGGCTCCAGAGGCTCCTCCCACTTCAGAAAGATCATATCATCTAGTGGGGTGAAGGTTAAAGATTCTGGTGCAATGCCTCCTGGGACTGCAGAAAATGAGAGAAAACATTCTGAGTACAGTCAGATCCATCTTACTAACACAGAGTATCAGACCCAGCTGCAATGAAGGTTGAGATGCAACAGGTAGAGGTGAAACAACACCTCTACAGACTAGAGGAGAGGGAATGCAGGTTAGAAGGGCAATTTGATGCTCTGGAAGCCCAAAGACCCATGACAGACCATTTGTCTTCTTTACAATGCATGGTCTGGAAGACAATAGAGTAGATTGAAAAAAAAAGAAAAGAATAAAGAGAAAGAATGGTTGGTGCTAGACTCATAAAGTATCCACAACATTTATACAGACCAAAGAATCAGCATGGCTTCTGACTAAAGTCTTCTCATTAAGAGTCACTAGCTGTGTCTCCATCCTTCAGTGAAGTAAATATTTTCAAAGTTCTCAAAAAAAAAAAATAATTATAAAAAAATAAATAAATCCCAAAATGTGAATTATTAGAGTGGCTAACTGTAGTATTGGAACCCACAGTAGAAACCAACAGTGAACAAGGCAAGAATAGCAGAGACAGCTGATTAGTCACATGGGTGTAATGTTCGCTAGGACTGGGCGATATTACCAACATTTTATTTCACGGTATAAGAAAGTTTATTTCATGGTAATGATATCTTTCACAATATGATTTTTTTAAGGTTGTTATTCCAGGAAGTGTAAAAAAGGGCTTTAAGAAAATAAATTATTTTACGGTACACATTTCATTCTGCGGTAACAATATATACTGTCATACCACCCAGCCTTAATATTCGGAAAGTCTAGTTTATTCGACAAATGCATTTTCATCTGCCATTTTTTATATTAACCATTTTTTTGCATAAGTCCAACCCGCCTCAAGTGAGCATAAAACATTATTGTGAATTAAGGGTTTTTTATAAAAAAATAAAAAATAAAATAAAAAATGGCCTTCCCATCACTCCTTTCTAATGCAACATTTAAAAATGTGCATTGACACAGGGAGAAACCAACTAGTGAGTATGGAAGTTAAAAGACTCATAGATAACAAAGTGAAGTGGCGAAAAATGAAAACAAATGTAACATTTATTAATATTATAATAATTATCATTAGACACAGGGTTTATTGTTTAATAACCTCCAAGCGGATGTATCCTGTTTATTGCATAGCTACTTTCCACATAAATAAACAATTGGATGCAAAATATTGATTTGAGTCTAAATATTTTATTACCTCATCGAACACAAAGCTTCCATAAACAAAACATATGCTACCAAGTGTCAATGTTTGAACTAGATACATGGGTACATTCACGACACTTATTTTATGGCTTGTCACCACATACTGTATATAATAATGAGGCAAGAGAATGCTTTAACATTTAAAGAGAAAGTAAAATCTACAACGACCTTTTTTAAAGATCCATCCTTGCAATATGATAAACTCTGCAACAGTATTATAGATTTATAGTCAGAATTTATTCTATTTCATTTTCAATTTCAGCGACTACAACCGATATGCAAATGAATGCAGCAGGATTTCTATGAAACAAGTAAGCACAAGTCTATGATACTTTGATGACCCAAGTTAACAATTGTACACAATAGTAGACAAAATACTGATATGAGTTTGATATTTATAATCCCACCAAATGTATATTATTTACCAAATATGTATATTATATTTGTTGAATCAAATTTACAAATTTGTGAGTGTCCATATCCATCAACTGTTATGATAAACATTTAGCATGTCAGTATTAGCACATTTTAAGGGCATGAAATAATGTTGGTACTGTGGTCAAAAAAGAGCCATTCTAAACAGAAATCTTGACAGTCCATACATTTACATGTGCTTAAAAAGGTTCAAAAGTAGCTGATTATGTATAGCTTCTCATTTTTCATTAACTCTGTGTTTCTGCAACCGTGCTGACTATCAGTAATTTAGCATTACATACAGGATTAATTAATTCATTAACTTTTTTCCTGATGTTGTTTCAAGCAAACCAAACAAACAGAATGCAAACAAGCTTTAAAAAAATGTTATAACCCAGCAGAAAAGATGTTTTTCATTTCAGGAATGATAAATGGAGAACATTCTTTTTTGAGCCACGTTAATTTTCAGATTTTTTTTTTTCTTCACTTGACCTTCATCTTAACACATTTGCATGAGAATGACCTCCTGCTAACATGCGCCGCTTGACACACGCTGTAAATAAAAATGCAAAAATAAGCAAAAATCTTTATTCCATTTTGCTGGTGGCTTTAGCTTATTAATTTTTCATATACTTCCATTTGAAAGTATGATCTTCCATTTAATTATGCTGAAGCGCGGTATTCTGTGAGTCAATATTTGTGTTGTTGCTATAATTGGAGTTTGAGGACTGCAGGCAAACTGGGCTCTGGTGCGGTCGCCACATCATAATTGCTCAGATAAATACATGCCTTTGCAAAGATGGATGGGTTATGGCTACTGACCCGTAAAAAAACACCTCTGGGTTAATGAAAGTTTATTCAAATGCAGAAAGTTTCTGAAGATCACACACATAACGATTACAATAAAGCGATTCTTTATTAAAAGCGAAACTTGACTTCGCCACTGCATTTTCTGAAGGAAAGTGCTAATGATAAAACACATTTAGGCTTAAAAACAGTCCTTGAAGTAAGTTGAATGATGTTTTCAATCAAAACAATATTGTCTCAATAAAATACATATGGATGTACACTATATGTACATATTCTGTTTATTTGGGTCTTGATTGAATAGTATTGATATTTTCATATCAAGGACTGATTTATTGATTATGCAACATAAATTACACAAAGGTTTTATTAAATCCAAGATTATATCAGAGTTCCTGATAATTTACATAGAAAATGATGCACACAAAAAAGGAGTGACAAATGTTAACAATGTGATGCCTCTTTTGTGAAATGCACCAATTTCCACTGCGAAGACAATTGATTCAAGGCACATTCAATGTCATTATTAAAGGGACAGGTCACCCAAAAATGAAAATTACTGACCCTTCACTTGTTCAAAACCTACTGTATTTGAGTGTCTTTCTTCTGTTAAACACAAAATAAGATATTTGGAAAAATGCTGGTAGTTGGCACCCATTGACTCCATAGTAATTTTTCCCCCTTCTATGGACGTCAGTCATATTACCAGCAACTAACATTCTTCAAAAACCTTCTTTTATGTTCAACAGATGAAATATACTACTCAAAAAGGTTTAAAAAGACACAAGGAGAGTAAATAATGAGGTAATTTTCATTTTGGGGTGAACTATCCCTTTAAGACATCTAGGTGGTGTTATTAACTATGTCAAGTCCTCG
>CAIGQW010000415.1:3433150-3448540 GCA_903798125.1 Danio choprae | reverse complement strand
ATTATTATTATTATTATTATTATTATTATTATTATTATTACTTATTACTTATTTATTTACTAATTCCAATGGTTTATCCAACACAGGCTCATTCTGAAAACGTAGCCCTATGCACGTTTCTGGAGATCGCAAATTATGTGGCTAGAGGTACGTATGGCTGCATTTCATTTTTTTAACGCCGTTCCTTTTCGCATTTACCAGCTGACCGCTTACCTCCTTATGGACGGCTTTCCTGCTGTAACCAGTTTGTCCCGTTAGCTCACCATGTACATCGGCGGTCTTGAGACACAGAGAGGTGTTGACCACGACGACGGGTTTCGAGTACGATAAAGAACGGTTCCAGAAAGCAGGTAAGACAAAAACTAAATCCAAAAAATAAAATAAACAAGTAAATAACAGGGTGAGAATGTGGTAAAAATCTGAAAACGTGGTAAAAATCAGACGAGGGTTTTTCTTTTTCCTGGATTGCTTTTGAAAATTGTTGGTTGGGTTTAGGGAAGTGGGTGGGCGGGTCAATCAATAAAATTGCTTGGGTTTAGGGAAGGAGGAGGGTGGGTCGATTGGTTAGTCAGACGTTCAGTCAGTCAAACAGTCAACACTGGCCTTTGGTGGGTTCACGCGAGAACGGCAGGCGTGAATGGCACTCGCAAGAGAAATTTGAGATCTCAAAAAGCTTACACAGCGGCCTCTGGTGGATTCAAGAAAACAAAAACTGCAAAAAAAACAACCTCCTGGGACGTATTTCGCGGTCTCCAGAAATGTATCCACTGGTACATTTTCAGAATGAGCCTGGGTTGGGTTTATCTAAAGAGGCATTATTTGCTAACATATTAAAAATGATTTGTATACATTACCAGGACATCTTTTTGCTGAAATATTAATATATTGTATGTGTATGTAATATTAATATGCTGAAATATTATTAAGTTTTGTTGTTTTTGTTGCTAGTGTTGGTTTTTTGTACAAGTAGTATTTTTGATTTCCTTTTTTTTTTCAGGCTATTAACAAAAAACAATATTATTGACGGACAGAAATAAAGGGGAGAAACATGAAATAATATAATAACTAAGCGAATATTACATGAAAAAATTCTGCAGTAGAGACCTTCAGAATAGTAAAACTGCAAAAACTGAAGAACTGCTAATTAAATTTATTTACTGTTATCTAAAAAAAACAAAACATATACATATTTGATCTGTCTGAATTGTTATACATATCAAGGTTTTCTTTTCCATTTAATGTCTGTGAATTCTGGTATGCAGTTCCATAGCAAAGGTTTTTTGATGTTGATATTTGAATGCCATTCACACTTATAGTCCTGAATAAACATCCATGAGCAAAATCCTCTGTTTTGTCATCACTGACAAATCACAATATTCCACTTAATACAATGAATTGAATCAGCAATAATTTGTTACTAGCTCTGTCAGCTTTTAGTTATCATTGTGTGTTATTTCTTTATTCACTTGCACCATTGAACTGTTGTATAAATGTAACACCAACTGTTGTATGTACAAACTACCCTTGTGTCTATTCCTGAGCTGCGTTGATACAGAACTTCTTATGTGATATTGCTTCTTTAAAAGTATTCCACATGACATTTGAAAACAGGAACTAATCTTGGCAATATCTTATATTTGTAAGAGATTTACTGACCTTTGCAAACAGTCTTGAGGGTCTATAAGGGTTTTCTCTGTTATGAAATTTCTCATTTTATTACTTTGTTCTCGCATGTCAACAATCCTCCTGCATGTTGGTTACTTTACCCTGATACATTTTCATATCACTACTTTTTAATTATTAGATACAGAGTTACAAATGAACTAAAAAGTTAATTCAGTAATATTATTTTGTCATGTTGTTAAACAAGTCAAATGGATTTGACTCGTTTAAATATAAGAAAAATAATGGGAATGCTTTAATATAAACAATCAGAAACAAAAACCCAAAATGTCAAGTGTCCCCGTGAACACCTAATGTCAGCCAGTCTGATACTGTATAAAAGTGTCACAATTTTATTGAAAGTGTGTGAACAGATCTCTGTTGGACAGCTCCATCTGCACAGGACCGCAGTGAAACCTGTGTCTCCATAGTGACAGTCTTTCACCCTGACCCCAAGACAGGTTCTTCACTCCATTGTCATTCAAGATGACAAATACTTGTTGCTTGAGGAGAGTTTCTTTTTTCTTCTTTTAAAGGCCGGTAAGGGCCTCTGGGTGAGAGAAACAGTAGTTCTGAGTTGAGTCCGAAAGTCTCATTTTCCATGGGTTTTATTTTTTCAGAAACACCATCCATTATCATTCATTACTGCATTATTGTGGATGGTGCACAGTAATGATTCCACATGATTTTGTAATCTGAAATAACTTGCAGTTTCTGAGTTTGTTCAGACTTAACATACTAAGTTTTTTTTTATTGTTTCAACTAGTCTGTAAGTTGATTTAGAGTGATTGTTGCCTCAACTACAAAACAAAAATGCTTAGTTAGGTTTGTCCTAGCAATTACTTTGTAAGGACAATTATATTGCAAGAAAAACTTGACTTTTAAAGAGCCCCTAGTATGCATTATAAAAGGTCATATTTTGGTTTTGGGGGTCTCAAGCAACAGGCTGATATCCATGCAAGGTCAAAAAACACTTTCATTGTTTAATAATATGCATTTATTTTTACCTAATTATTCCAACGACTCCCATATGAATTTTTCAGTAATTAATTTGTTCCCAAACCCCACCTTTGCGTGAGGTTAATCTGCTGTGATTGGTCCGATGACCCAGTTTGTTGTGATTGGTCGACTGTGTTCACGGAAAGAAACGCACACGGTTATGAAGTAGCGCAGAGTATGCGTGGGGCCAATCATGCAGGAATGCATTAAAGCAATGCAGTTAAACACCAGCATATTCCCCTATTCTTAAGCACAACCCCAAGTAATAACAATGGCACACATTCAGTATTAATCCACACAGTGGCAAAAGAACTATTTTAAAAATTGACTGCGCCACTTGTGTGTAGGAACAGCTGATGGTGGCCATAGCAACGACAAACGGCAGAGAATCGTGGGCTCAGACACGCATTTAAATTGATAAAGAAAGAAGCACGTATCACATTTTCAATGTGGTTTTGGACGCGATATGTGAATAGCCCATAAAGATTTAACCTGAGAGATACATTACAAGGACTTATCTATAATAGATACGTTATTACAAACCGCACAGATCAATTACAAGTTAAAACACACAATTACAAGAAACACAATTATATATTTTTTTAAAACTAAAAAATGAGGCTTACATGTTATGATACCGAGGAAGAAGAAACTGGTCCATATAAAATGTAGCAGTTACTGACAACATCCTTGTCACAGTCTGACAAAGTCCCATACATGATAATATTTGTTGATCCTTCCTTTAGAAGCAAACGGCCGGCAAATCCCGCGTTGCAGGGCAGGTTATTGTATCAGTCATCAGAAAGATGATACAGGTGACACATCAAAAACACAGCACAAGGTTGGCTATACCGTGGTATTGTTGTTAAAATGAACTTTAACCCTTTATTCCCCACAGCTGCATCTCTGGTCATCTCTCAGTGATAGTAATATTCGCGTCATGATCAATCTCATGATCCCCTGCGCTCCGCTAGTGTTTGAAGGGAAGGGCGCGTTCACATTTTACTCGATCCAGCACCTTATATTTGATGATTTCTCGCATCGACGTCGATACGAGCAGGCAAAAGATTTGAACACGAGACGATTCATTTTTTTAGACTCTGTGTTGACTCTTTCATTTAAGAATCAATAGTTTTAAACACGGTGCACTTTCAGATTTAAACCTCAGCTGGATGTTTTCATTCACTTAAAGTTGTGTTACACACTGCATGGATGGTCATTTTCAAAAACCCATAAAAGGGGCTCTTTAAGGGAAATAAGTTTGCATGTTCTCCCCGTGTTGGCGTGGGTTTCCTCCGGGTGCTCCGGTTTCCCCCACAAGTCCAAAGACATGCGGTATAGGTGAATTGGGTAAGCTAAATTGTCCGTAGTGTATGAGTGTGAATGGGTGTGTATGGATGTTTCCCAGAGATGGGTTGCAGCTGGAAGGGCATCCGCTGCATAAAACATATGCTGGATAAGTTGGCGGTTCATTCCGCTCTGGCGACCCCAGATTAATAAAGGGACTAAGCCGAAATGAAAATGAATGAATGAATGAATGTTTAAAAGCATTTGTTTTTGTCTACACTTTAAGTCCAATTCAACCCACACAGACAAACGTCAACAAACAAGTCTGTCTATGTTTGTTGGATCAGCACGCAACCCTTGTCGTCGTCTGATGCCATAGGTCAGGGTTTGTCAACTGAACATTCTTTATTTCCCACCTTTTTAATGAATTATTTAAAAATTATAATTTTTTTTTTAACTTTCAAATTCTAACTTGCTTCCTACTGTCACAGTCAGTGTATCGAAATGGCTACTACATAACCCTTGTTCCCCAAGGGGGGGAACGGAAATGCTTTGTGGAAGAGAGAGAGAGGGAGAGAGAGAGAGAGAGAGAGAGAGAGAGAGAGAGAGAGAGAGAGAGAGAGAGAGAGAGAGAGAGCTGCCGGCTACAGACAGGCTGTTTCTCCCGTTCCCAGAGCGAGCTACAACGCAAGCAGTGGCGGTCGAGCTGGGTCCATTCTCCCATCCCTGGGTATTTCGCTGGTCTGGTTCTTCAAGAGCGGTTTGTATATTAGAGCAAGTTTCCCTAAAAGAGCAACATGGTCGAGCAACGTGTTTTTTTAAAGATGTCGTTCTGACATTGTGTTTCTGGATGCGGTGGTTCCCTGTCCCCGGATGATGTGCACGAGCACTGCGTGGCATGTCTGGGGGTTGCCATTCTTATACACGAATTGACTGTGATTGCTTCCAGCTGTGTGCGCTGACACCGCCAACTCATTGGCATTTCATTGGCCCGTTTTATTGCTCTTCAGATGATTGGCTTTCTGACGAAATCCCCAAAGTGGAAGTTTCCACATAGCATTTCCATTCCATTTCCTGTGTTTTACCTGTATGTTTCGTTACCATAATTCATTACAGTAATTGTCTCCACTCCCCTAGTTATCTCATCTGATTGTTTGCCCATTGTTTCATCAGATTATAAAAAGCCTGTCAGTTGTTAAATGTAACTCCCATGGATGTGTGTATGAGATCGGTCTATGTTACTGCCCTACTGTCTTCACTCTTGTTTGATGATTTTATTATATCATATTTATTAGAGTAATAAATGCACAAGTGCATGTAACTAGTTGATTTAATATATGTAAATATGAAGCAAACAAGCGAATTAATGTTTTGTCAGGGAATAGTGTGATTAGTTAACAGTGCATTTTAGGTTTGCAGAGACTGTCAGCAGTTTCTGCCATGTTTACATCTGGCCTCCATCAGCAATGTGCAAATTTGCCAAACTGGGCATTGTCTTCCTGTCTCTAATATTCACTGTTACGGTACAAGTTTACAGAAATATATGTCAGAATCTAAATTATTGCAATAGTACATATAACTGGTCTTTTAAAATATTAAATATTAACTTTTTGAAAAAATTATGATAGAATTGCACACCCACGTGTTATCAGTAAATTGATATTTTCCCCTTCCATAAACTGTTACTAGCTATACCTTAAAATTCATTCATTTGATTTCACCTGGGATGCTTTGGCAGTCATTTTAATAATGCATCACCAAGTAAAAGTGAGCAGAATACTGTGAAATACAGAAAGAAAGATCTTCAGCACATTTACCCGATGGAGTCAGCACAAAAAAAAGGTAAGATATGTGTCAATGCTCACTGTGGCTGTATTTATTTGGTCAAAAATAAGGTACTGTGACAACAGTAATATTTCAAAATCGAATTACATTCCATAGCTGTTTTCTAATTTAATGTATTTCAAAGTAGCGGTGCAGTGGCGCAGTGGGTAGCGCTGTCGCCTCACAGCAAGAAGGTTGGTGGTTGAGCCTCGTTTGGGTCAGTTGGCATTTCTGTGTGAAGTTTACATGTTCTCACCGTGTTCGTGTGGGTTTCCTCCGGGTGCTCCGGTTTCCCTCACAAGTCCAAAGACATGTGCTATAGGTGAATTGGGTAAGCTATATGGTCAGTAGTGTATGAGTGTGTATGGGTGTTTCCCAGTGATGAGTTGCAGCTGGAAGGGCATCCGCTGCATAAAACATATGCTGGATAAGTTGGCGGTTCATTCCGCTGTGGTGACCCCTGATTAATAAAGGGACTAAGCTGAAAAGAAAATGAATGAATGAATGTATTTCAAAGTGTAAATAAATTCTGTTCTGAACAATTTTACAACACATTTATTTTCTTTTAATGACACAACGCCTTTAGTGATATGTACCATTAAATACCTACAAGCAGGGGCATAGTTTTTGGGGAGATACAGTAGAGGACATATTTTCTACTATATATAACAACAAAAAAGTTAATTTACTTAATGTAAGTTTGTGTCAAGCTAATAATAGCCTTTTGTAAATTTTCCCTGTTTTTTGATAGAAAGAAAGAAAGAAAGAAAAAAAGAAAGAAAGAAAGATTACTGACCCCATTACTTCTATTGAGAATAGTGACGTCAATCCAGTGACATTGGCTCTAAGTGGAGCTGTCCAAGGTGCTGATCACTAAGAGTTCTGTCTGTATTATCTAACTCTGGGTAGCCGGCAATGGTTTTAGTGCAATTACAGATTCTAAATTTAGGGGTGGAGGGGAAACGTACAGCAAGAAAATCAATTTGAAAGATTCTTGCCTATTCCAGAGTATTTCTAAATGCAATAATAAAGGTTTTATCAACCAAAAACAAGACTTTGAGCAGAAAGAGCTTTTAACTGTCCAGTTATCAAACAGAACTCAATTTATCCTGTCCGAACCATAAAATCGAAGCAAATTTCATTTTAAAAGATGCTTTTGTAAGATGGTTATGCACCAATGTGTCATAACACAAGGGATTTTGCATAAAATCATTAACCCTAACAGTAATAGCGGGGTGTTTCTGCTAATGAGTGCTAATTTCATAGCAATTTTCGTAAAATTTTCATGGCAGTGACTTCTTCTCTGCTCATAAGAGCATCTGCGCACTGATGCAGAACAAATGAACCCTTTAAATATATGTAAAAGTTAGGCTTGCAAAGATGGGTAAGTCGTCATGTGTCCATTAGGTGTCTGATTCTGGGGCATTTGCAATTACATTCTTGCTGGTGGGGTGTAAAAGTGAAATGCAGGAGGTCTACAGTCGACTCCATCAAATTAAAGCAGGCCACAAACCGAGTCTCACAATTCAACAGCATGATCCCCATCCACATACAATCTCCTTTCAGCAGCATTCCTGTCAGCATGAGCACACCGCATTTCCCAGAAGCCAGCAGGTATCCAGACTCACGGCGGGCTGTGGTTTCAAGCATCCCAGTCCAAACTACTGGAGCAGAATTATGCGCCGTCCACTAAAACACACTTCCTGCAGTGCTAATGGAGTGTAGGTCAGCAGGTGTGTGAGGACAAGGGAAGCACAAGACGAGAGAAAAATAACAGTCCAAAGACGGACACAGGAGATTCGCTCTCATTCACGCCTGACTGAAGCTACAGATTAAGTAGTGGCACACAGGGCACAAAAGCCAAAGCGAGAAGCCCTTTTTCTTTCTTCTTCCCCCAGAAAATAAATAAATCTGAGACGGCGACTGCTGCGAGCGAGAGATGGAGTGATATCTGCACAAAAGGTCAGCCGTGGGAAGTGGACGTGGCGCAAGAACAAGGGAAATGGAAGGCAAAAGTGTCAGTGGATAATTGTCTTCCATGATGGCTATTCAGATCAAAAGTGAGCACCCCAAGACTCTGGCAGGATGAAATGGCCACCTTTGTTCCTCGTTCTGGGTGGGTCGACTTGGTCTTACGCCCCCCCTCTAAGCTGGAAAAGGTCAGTGAGAGTGTGTTTCTGTGTGTGTGTGAAGGGACAGAACTTACAGCAGGGGTAGTTTAACAGCACAATATCGTCCAGGCCGATGTAACCCTTCTGCTCGGATGAGATTGTGGCTTCAAAAACAATCTGCAAGGAAAGAGATGAAGATGTTAGACCAAGTGAAGCAAGTGAAGAAAACAAAACAACAGACAGTAATGTTTTAAAAAATATTAAGAAAAATTGCAGCTAAAATTGTGACTATGGAGGACAAAACCAGTCATAAGTGTCAGTTTTTTTATTTTTTATAATTGATCTGAATGCTTAACGAATAAATCACTTTATTTTGATGGTCCCAATTGTACATTTTGTTGACTATATGTTACATTGAAACTACATGCTAAGTAAAATCTTTTTTTCTTTTTCTGGTGAGCTGGGTCACCTGGGTCGCACAAAGTTAATTAGTAAAATAAAGATGATGGCATTGCAGAAAGATGCTTACAGCATTTATACAGCAATAAAACTGGCTGTTCATTGGCTGGAAGTGAGATCAACTGGCTTTTATGTGTAGTTAACATAGATGTTGCCAAACTTTTCCTTTACAAACATAAATGGAAGATGAGAAAAGTCAATGAATTGCAATCTATTGCTTTACTCAACTAATTTGTCACAAAATACCAAAAATGTCACTCATTATAAATGTAAATAGGCTTTAGAGCAGGTTATCCTGTATCTCAGCCACTGTCATCAAACCAAATATTTTATTGTCACACCATCTCCATGACCACTGCATTTATGTTATCTCTTGGATGCACTGAAACTTGCATTGCACTGAATGTTTTTTTTGTCTTCTTAATTTGTTTTGATTTTTCATTTTATTCTTTGTGTGAACAGACCAGCATGTGCTTGTGTGAGAGTGATTGAACTGTGTCTTCTCCCAAAGGTATTTCCAACACTGCCTCTCATTTCAAGCACATTTATTATTCTTTGCTCTCTCAATAAACAATACAATCTTGCCTAACTCAACTACATAATTGATCACTTACATGCAGCTCAGCCTACCCACAAGGTAGCTGCTGCACATGTAAAATGATATGCCAGCATTTGCTGAGCTGAAGGCATCATGATTCAGCACAACAATCTCCCTGTTTTGACCTACCAATGAATTTGACTCAAGAGTTGTGCTCTGCTGAGAATACAGATCTTGCTCTCTAGTGGCCAATTACACTGCAAGTACCCCGCATCACTCTTTCGTTTACACAACCTTTAACCACTCTGCTAACAAAGGGAAGACTGCCTCCCTGGCTGTTTCATTGTTGGACAGGCAAAGATAGCTGATAGATGTCCTACCGCTCTGAATCAAACAACAAATGAGCTGGCGCTGCTAACAGCCAGCCAATCAAAGCTAAGCTGCGGCTAGCACAGAGTCCTGACAGAGCAGCAGGGTTTCTGTGCATACTGCTCTTATCTCCCCAAACATATTTAGTGGTGTTTGCTAAAGCAAGCAAAACTATTACTACTTTTCATACATGGAATTTTGAATAAACTCCTGACTATTTTAGGCATTAAACTTTCAGCCTTAGCAATACTCAAAATGTGAAAATGAAGTACATACATTTCTTAACAAGAAATCTTAACACTTTTTTTTATTATTGTCCTATGGAGCCCATTCGTTGCTGATTCAGGTCTGG
The DNA here is from genome assembly GCA_903798125.1 of Danio choprae. Classification (NCBI taxonomy): domain Eukaryota; kingdom Metazoa; phylum Chordata; class Actinopteri; order Cypriniformes; family Danionidae; genus Danio; species Danio choprae. Next base: position 3,438,939 of record CAIGQW010000415.1, on the reverse strand, counting down.
ATTGATTTGTTGTCTCTACGCCCAATCTCTGTCTGGCTAAGATTTGATACATCAGTCACCAGCGGGGAACTACAGAACGGAAGAGAGACACAATCTAATTTATCCTCAGAACGTGAAAAACGGAATGAAAAAAAAGAGTGGAAGAGTGTAACAATCAAAATGTAACTTACAACAGAAGCCCAAGAAACATGCATCATTGCACCAAACTGATTGCAACAACTGACCTACACTTTCTAAAAGTAGAGACAAGAAATATGAACATAATACATATTAAAGACAGCATATGAACATAATTATCTGTTGTCTTCCCTATTGTGATGTATTTAGAAAGCTGCCTGCACTGGACGCAGCAAAGCTACCATTGTAAGTCCATTTGTCCTCTGTGTCAATAGAGCTTTGAGCTCATGGGAAATATGTGGAAAGTGTGTCTGTAATGTTTAAAAATTACAAGAAGCTTAATGTTAAAGGATTTTAAGAAGTGAAATTTAATAATTAAACTAAATAAAATTTTGATTTGGACTCATAAAGTATTATGTATCATTCATTCATTTATTTTAATATTTAAATTTTTTACCCTGCTCCAAAACATGAAATTAAAAGGCAGTAAAAGGCTTAATGACTCATGAGAGGGGTCAATGGAATCATTGGTTCGCTAGATTCAGAGATGAAGTCCTGTTGTTACTTAATATTTTTGTCTGTAAAACTGACAAAGTCAGACACCATTTGGTCTAAATATAGCATAATATTAACTTATTATTAAGTAAAGTGTTGTATACAATCAATATAACATTACCATATGAGCTATTCCGGAATAAAACAGTCTAACTCAAGTGATATTACCAACGCAATCTCACAACAGTTCGTAACTTTTTGATTTAGTGGTTAATTCATATGAATTCATACAATCTAATTTGTACAATTTAGTATGATTAGCTCACCACCCAGGGACGGTTGGGTTTAGGGGTGGGTTTGGGCGCCACACCTCCTTTTTAAAATCATACATTTTTGTATGACTGAACTCGTACGAATGCGCACGAATTAGCCACTAAACTGACAAAACGTAAAATACAGTTTCTTGTGAGATCGGGCTGATACTACACTCATTGCTCATTTGATACCTTTAATTAACACATCAGTTTGACAGGCATAATATAAACTAATATAAAAAGTACTGGAAAAAAGTGTATAAATACAATGTTGGATACATGCATATATTCTGATTCTTTGCGCAAATCATCAACATTTTTATAGACACTTCATTATAAATAAACCTCAAATTTGAAGTCTAAACAACTACATTTTCGCCTAGACAACTCCTAATACTAAATAGTGACACTACAACAGTGTATTGTAAATTTATAGTGGGTTTCAAGATTCCTGGGGAAAAAAAATGTTGGTAGAATATAGCATGTCTAAAAAGACCTCACAGCCAATCAAATTCAAGCACCAGAACAAACTGCTGTGCAAATATATATCAATCAACATACAATATATATCAACAACCATCTTGTGCATTTACATAAATAAATGAATCACCCAGACAGTTGTGTGCAATTCATCATACAAATCAGTTTGATGGAGGGGATAAAAAGCATATGCAAAATGAATATATGCAAATGAACCGATTTTCACCAAAAGACACCTCAGCTCAGAAGAAAAAAAGGGGGTAAGTCATTGGGCCATCATGCATGTATGTGTGTAAGATGTGTGCACAAAACATCAGAAGAAACAGAAGGGCTGCTAGCATTGTTAATATTTGATAAATGCTTCTTGTCATCTCCAACACCTACAGCACTGACAGCAGCACAATACACATCAGAGAAAAGGAAGGTGGTTTATAAAATCTGCAGCTCACGGTGAGTGGCACCCATTTATCTCGTTGCTCTTATTTCCTGTATGCAACCCACCCAAATGTCTTGAGCTTCAACATGATAGAGATCAAAACACTGCAGACAGGAGACAATTGCGTGTTGGCATACAAGCGGAAGCATCTCATTTACACCAGTGGGACGCTTTTGCATACCACGTACGGATCCATTTTATCAGGGCAAGCTCAGGAGCACAAACACAAATAACAGGAAAAGAAAGAAAAAAAAATCCTTTTATGTCTAACAAAAGCCTTGGAAAACCAAGGAATGTTGACAATGCAATTCACGTCTCGCACAAACCCCTAGTGAATCTCCATGAGCACTCATGCATCTCAACATGAATTGGACCACACATGCTGGAAAAACACTGTCAAAACCAAACCACACTGACAAGAAAAGCTCTTAATAAAGATTCACTTCAGATGAATGTTCGGACATTGGACCGCTTGGGATTTGCTGGCAAGAGCTATGCCTTTTCGTAAAAAAAAATTGCTAATAAACTTATGAATATTTGGATGATTTTGTGAATAAAGCACAATTTCCGTCCGGTGGTGGTTCTAAGGAGTGACTAGAGATAGCTTGTGCCCCCTTGTCAGCAAGCTTGGCCCCCCTCTTCCCCCCTAAATTTGGAATCACGGAATAATGTTAAAACATGCATTTTTACAAAAACAAAAAAATGCATTACATTTGCATTTAATCAGATTGAACAACAAGTGGTTAGTCCTGCTTTTAAAATGCATTTCTTCTGTTTGTGCACAATAAATAATCAACCTCATGGAGCTAGAAATAACAAGGAAATAGTTAAGAACCATGACTCGTTCTTTTTGCCAGATCTTGGTATAAATATACTATAATATAATAGTATAATATAATAGTATAGTAAATATAATAGTTTGTTATAAACAGAGAAACATCCAAATACTTTAAATAGAAAACAATACCAATATATCACTATCTGACCACTTTAATAACTGTAATAAACTTGATGGATTTATGAGTGAAGCCTAAAGATGTAGCCCAAAGATACTGATAATAAGCGGATATGGCTGCACTGCTGGCATGTGCACATACCATGATGCATCTGTCAGGTTTGGTGCTGTAATTATATAATTTATCAAAAATAGCAAACAAAATGTGCAATGTCTGACAGTCGGTTAACACTGTACCAATCAAACAGTTTCACAAAGTTCTACACTGAAAAATCAATGGAATTTACTCGTCTATGAGTCTGTTTTTCTCAAAGTATTTAGTGTTGTGTATAAATTGCTTAAACTAATGAATGATTTTAATAATTAATCATGATTATGCACACTTTGCAGAACATGTTTTAACTGAATTGTTTTAATATTCATTCTTTCATTTTCCTTCGGCTTAGTCCCTTTATTAATCAGGGGTCACCACAGCGGAATGCATCGCCAACTTATCCAGGATATGGTTTACACAGCGGATGCCCTTCCAGCTCAACCCAGTACTAGGAAACATCCATACACACTCATTCACACACATACACTACTGCCAATTTAGTTTATTCAATTCACCTATACCGCATTCATTAATTCACTCATTTTCTTTTCAGATTAGTGGCTTAATTAAACAAAGGTTGCCACATTGGAACGAACCGCCAATTTATCCAGCATATGTTTTACGCAGCGGATGCCCTTCTAGCTGCAACCCATCTCTGGGAAACATCAATACACACAGATTCACACACATACACCACAGACAATTTAGCTTACCCAATTCACCTATACCGCATGTCTTTGGACTTGTGGGGGAAACCGAAGCACCCGGAGGAAACCCACGCGAACACAGGGAGAACATGCAAATTCCACACAGAAATGCCAACTGACCCAGCCGAGGCTCGAACCAGCGACCTTCTTGCTGTGAGGCAATTGTGCTATTCACTGTGCCACCGCGTCGCCCAAGGACAATTTAGCTTACCCAATTCAGCATGTCTTTGGACACCCAGAGGAAACCCACATGAACACGGGGAGAACATGCAAACTCCACACAGAAACTCCAACTGACCCAGCCAAGGCTCGAACCAGCGACCTTCTTGCTGTGAGGTGACATCGCTACCCACTGCGCCACCGCACCGCCCTCCTATACCGCATGTGTTTTAATAATAACAATAATAATAATAATAATAATAATAATAATAATAATATCTAGAATTATAAGCTATATATATATATATATATAGCTTATAATTCTAGATAGTGTAGAATGATATGCAAAATAATGAATGGTGTGGAAAAGTACATTCTAAATTTTGTACATTCTAAATTCTAAATGTAGGAAAAGATCAACATTAAAGTGTGCCCCCAGTTATTGCGGGCTAAAAACGCACACATTATCAATCATTTCTATTTAAAAAAACTTTGTAAAAATTTTTTTTGGGAAAACCACTGTAGCTTCCCCCCCTACATAATGAATTAATTGCACATCAAAGCAGTAGATGACGCAGAAAATAACAAATGCTGTTTTGTTTTCTTTCTTTTTGAATGCCAAGATGTTTGGCTAGGTAATCTTGTGAGACTGTTCCAGGAAGTCATTTTGATGACAAAGCTCGGATCAGGTATTCCAGAATAACTAAAACAGATGGTGTGCATTGAGATTGCTCAGCTGGTTGGTCCAGTTATCCAATCCCATAATGCTGAGGAAAAGTCACATATGTTTGTTTTGGCTTTTTTTGCATCTTTTTCATACAAAAACAGTGTCCGAATTAGAAGGCTACGCTTTGATATGTGCACCTTAGCATTTGCTTCCATGTTTTCTTTATTCAACATTCCAAAGTGCATAAAAAAATATGTTGATCAAAACATAGTTAATCATATTAAAACATACAGTTGGCGTGTGTTGATGACTCAGATCTGTGTGGGGACTTCAATCTGTCTTAATGATTTGCTGCATCCATTAGCAAAGCACGTTACAAAAAACATGTCAGATTTCTTGGCTCATTGAGCTGGATCACAAACGGGAAGCTATTGAAAGTGACACACAAATACACATAGTGAATACGCTATGTGTGCATCAGAAAGACTGTGTCCCACTGCAGACTCCATATTCAAATATAAAGCATTTATGGACACAAGCATGATTTGATTGAAGGTTTGATTAGATTTATCAGAGCAGCTGTGCTCTGAAAACACCAGAACATTAAGCAACACAAATAAGGTAACAGATAAACAATTAAACTTGAGTAATCAGCTAGCAAAACATGCTTGCACTTGAAAGTTACAAACGATGGAAGACAGAACCATGAAAGCAAGCTGCAGCCAAGAAAAGACCAGTGGGAATGAGACCAGGGTTGGGACAGTCGTGTTAAAGTAGTTTAGAGGACAGAAGATAAATGATCATCTACTGGGTAAATGTTTGGACAAGAGTCAAAGTCGTTCCTAAGCTCATTACAACAGCTTGCAACAGCCAGATTGCAACAAAGCCCACTGAATATTCACAACTGTTTCTTTATTTCTTTCATTCTCTTCTCTGTTGTTATCTTTTCCTTCTGTTGGTCTTTTTGATTTCTATTTACCCAAGCCAAGAAACACACCCCTATCTTGTAAAATGATGTGCATGTGTTATTTGTTTAGTACTACAGTCAACAGAATCTCCATTTCAAAATGCTTAAAACGTGGATGGAGTAATTAGGACTTTTTTTTAAAGATGAAGTGGAAAAAAAAGTTTACATTTTTGGAGGAAACAGTTTTCATAATCATTCAATGAATTGAAATGTTAAGCAGCAAAACATGTTCCACATGAAGCAACAACAACTCAATTAATAATAAAAAAAATAATACAATAAAAATAAATACATTATTAGAAAAACAAAAAGAAGAAAAAAAGAAGATGAAAAAATAAAAGAAAAAAGGCTAAGAAGAAGAAGAAGAAGAAGAAGAAGAAGAAGAAGAAGAAGAAGAA
>CAIGQW010000415.1:3331521-3354739 GCA_903798125.1 Danio choprae | reverse complement strand
ATTTATTTATTTTATTTATTTTTCATAAATAAAATGCATTCTGACAAAATAACTCAAAAATATTTGCATTTACAGTTTCATTTTATTAGAAAAACATGTATTTCTCACAAAGATTCTCTCACAGAACATATAGTTGAAGGCAATATTCTTAGCCCTCCTGTGAAATTGTATTTCCTTTTCAAATATTTCTCAAGTGATATTTAACAAAGCAAGGGCATTTTCATAGTATTTCCTATATAGAGAGACAAATTAGTTGCAAAATGACTAATTGCTGGATTAATCAGAGACCAACAATATAGACTTCTCACTGTTCGTGTGGTTTTCAGATGTTTTGTCTTGTTTCTATTCCAAATATCTTAAATCAAGAAGGCTTTTCTCGACAAGCAAAACATAACGTCAAAATTAAATGAGTTTTTCCTTAAAACAAGCAAAATAATCTCTTTCTAAACAAGCAAAACATATTGTCTTGATTTAAGACATGTCAAAATTAAGTGAGTTTTTCCGTAAAACAAGCTAAATAATCTGCCAATGGGGTAGACAAAATAATCTTGCTTTTCCTTTTGACATAAGATTATTTTGCTTGCACCATTGGCAGATTATTTAACTAGTCTTAAGAAAAAAACTTACTTAATTTTGGCATATTATTTCTTTTAAAAAAAACAAAATTTTTTGCTTGTCTAGAAAGTTTTTCTAAATTCAAGAATTGTTTGATTTTTGGACTATAAACAAGACAATAAATCTAAGTAAGAAAAGCAGTTTTTGCAGTGTAGGTCATGGCTATGGTACAATTTGGTAGATAATATGTTCAGTAAAAAAGCACTGTCAAATGAAAAAAAGATAAAAGTAAAGAAAATAAAGAAAAACAAATCAAAATCAAAAGAAATTTTTGAAAAAGAATAACTAATTCCCATTTTAGGACAAAAATTTTGCTTTCAACTGTAAATGTGTTATACATATTTACATGCTTTCTTTTCTCAGGCTTTACTGTTTAAGCCATTTCACCTGGAAAATGCTGAGAGTGCAATACTGTGTTTATTACAGTACAAGAAAACAAGACTCACCTCGTATAAGGTCAGAAGTCATGTGAGGCCAGCTGTAGGTCCGTACAAGTTGCCAATCAAAGTCATCTTCTTGTGCCTGTCTGTATTCACAGAGTGTGGGGTCAGAGTCTTCCTCAAACGTACAGCCAGCTGGAGAGAGATAGAACAGCATTATTTTAAGATGGTCATTTTGCATTTCAACAAATTTCAAAAGATCTGTTACACTGACCTATAAAAACTAAATGGAACGTTATAAATTGCAAAATTCTACTTGTGAAGTGTAACATATGTCACACTCTACTAGAAGATGAACTTCATTCATCACAAAACTTCACAAAACAGGAAAACGCACACTTCTATGCAAAGATCTATAGGCAAAAATGTCCCCCAATCATAAAAGAGGCATTTGAACAAAGAACTCTTTAAAGCACCGTATCAAAAACACACACCTTAAGGATGTACTGTAAAGTTATCACACAACAACTGTTTTTGATGCATTCAAACTTAAACAATAACATAGCAGAACTTCGAGAAAGAAAGATAAATGCTTAAAAAAAGTAAATTATGACCTCTTTAAACAACAAACAACCAAAAGCTCTGCATTTTGATCACAAACTTTCTTTCTGAGAACAGTAGGATGAGTGTGGCTTGAGGGCAGATGATGCATTTCTGTAAATAACTTTTTCTGAGTTCACTAGCTTTGTAGTTAAAAAGGAAGCTCAGGGCTGTGTCGAGTAATTAAATATTCTGCACAAAATGATGGTTTATAGCTGTAATCGTTCAAGAGTGATATGGGACTCTGTCTTGTAATAAGAAGAAAAGCAGCATAGATAGATAGATAGATAGATAGACAGACAGACAGACAGACAGATATATATATAGATAGATAGATAGATAGATAGATAGATAGATAGATAGATAGATAGATAGATAGATAGATAGATAGATAGATAGATAGATAGATAGATAGACAGATAGACATAAACAACTATGTCTATATTCTATCATTAATGCTTTCTTGTGACAGAGTTACAGTAGGAGTCTTCACCATAGTTAAAGCAATAAAATGTTTTCCCAATTTCAGGACACAAATGAATCAGTTGCCCATGTGCGCGGCCATTATAGAGATACTCGGATGTAAACAACAGCATGGATTTTCTTCGAATATGTTGTTCTGCATGTATGTGTTTGTGTCTAAACCATGAAGAAAAAATTTGAGAAGGAAAAAACATTTTGCAGATTTAGTGCTGTGTTATCTTCTCTTTTTTTCTCTTTGTATGGTCCAACCGATTAGTACTGATTAAAAACATGCAAAAAATTCATGATTTTGAGCAGCAGTAATCAACAAAATATGCTCAATTTGTTCAGTTCAGTGGTATTGTTTACATTCTGCTCTCCAACATGGCCGACTGATGATTTAATTTTGTACAGTGTATATTCCTCAACGCTGACTACACTGTCTCAACAAACAGATCTGCATAAAGTTCATTACTTGTAAAATAACATTGCGCAGAGTCAGTCCTCAAAATTGGATTTGGAAAACCAATTGGAATTGTGTGTGTAGTGTGAAGAAAGGCTAATCGCCTGCACTAAAACTAATGAGGCAAACCAAAAGGCTTTTTCGCCGACACACATAGCGATGTGGAATCATCTCAGGCAAAAATGATTGAGTACCACACCTGATCTCAGACTCCAGCTAAAAGCTTTTCTGTGCCTTTTGTTTCCCTTAATTGCATCTAATAACTCTGGTTCCCTCAGCTCTGTGCGTAAGTGGAGGTGTGTGTTTCGGCTCAATTAGCTTCAGGCTTGGAGGACGCTGAGGTAAAGATGGGTCAGGTAGATTGCTGTCAGCTGACAACCACCAGAGACACTGAAACGGAACACAAAACACACGTAATAGACTCATCACCAGTGTGAGGTGACCCAGTCCTGTGTGTTTGGGAAACATGCTATTGGTAGACTCTCGGCCGAGCTAATAATACTCCATTTAGAGTAGCATCTAAAAACAGAAGCACTCTCACAGCCACATGCTCTCACACTACATTACAGGTTGTGAAATTGTAGCCAGTCCCACGAAAATGGACCAAAAACTGCTACAAACAAAACAGCAGAACATTGCTGTAGAGCGGACATATTCAATTATTTAAAAGTGACAACAAATACTTTTAGTGAAAAAGAAATAGAAAAAACATTTTCCTTTGAAATTTCTATTCATCATTGATATGTTTTTCAAAGTACAGAGCAGCATTTTTTTTCTTCAACATTATATGAAGCAATATTTCTTAAGCAGCAAATAAATATATTAGAATGATCATTTGACACTGAACACTGGAGTAATGGCTTTTGTTTTTACATAGAATTAATTATTCATTTAATTAAATATTAAAATAATTAAACATACTAATTTAAATAATTGCAATGTTAAGGTATAGTTATTTTGGAAAATCTCTCTCTCTATATACATACAAACATACATACATATATATATATATATATATATATCTTGCTTTTGTGTGATGTACCAAAAATGTATCATACCTGTCACTGGAGCGGTTACTTTTCAAACTTTTTAAGGTTCATATTACAAGCTAATAAAGTCCAAAAATTTACCATTTATAGTGTATTAATTTACTAATATGCACCATTAATGTCCCTATGTACAAAAGGTACCATCAAAGTCACAGGTTTTGTATCTTTATGCCTGAGAGTGTTTAGGAACTAAAATCTGTTGCATTGAGTTCTGCTATCATATGTGAAACAAATAACTCTTGTGTCCATCAGACATTACAACACATCTAAATTAAATCACCTCTGTTATAATTAGCAGAAGAGTTCAGCTAATGAATGATGCATTTCTGTTTTGTTTTGGGGTTTTTTTTTGTTTTGTTTTAAGAGTTAGGAGCATTGGTTAGTAGTTACTGCAATCACCTTATTTTTCCCTCTGTCAGAAATGTAATTAATTTTTTTTTTAGAAATATTATGCTTTTACTTTAAATATTTTGTTAACTGTGTTTTTGCCACACAGTTGCATCTTTTGTATGTACTGTTATTATAACTAGAACAAACCACATGCAAAAGCCATTTTAATACCAGTGGAATGAAAATGAAGGCGGTTGTTTGTGAATGTTGTAGATACAAATTGACTTCTGAATAATTAGAAATAAACAATGAAGTGTGAAAACGTCTCAGGTTACGTATGTAACCACAGATCCCCGAGAGGGAACGAGACACTGCGTCTGACCAGAATGCTGGGAACACCTCTTTTATACATGTCTTGCAACACATGTGTAAACAATCTAATGAAATTTAGCGGTGACATCGCCGCGTGTGCACATCAGACCAGAGAGTATAAAAGCCTGCACTGAACATTCAGTGTAAACTTCAAATTTGCTTGAAAGAAGTAACAGGCAGAAGAGAGTATAGCGGAAGACGCAGTGTCTCGTTCCTTCTCGGGGAACTGTGGTCACATACGTAACCTGAGACGTTCCCCTTCAAGGGAACTTCAACACTGCGTCTGACCAGAACACCAGGGGAAAACAATACCCACTAGGTCTGACTCACTGCTGACTGTGAATGCACACTACGCAGTAAGAACAGAGGACCCCGGGGAGGAGTCTAAATCTAGTTGATAGTGACGCACGAATGTGTGTGGCGTCAACCATCCTGCCGCCAAACAAATGTCAGAAAGGGCTGAGCCCGAAATAGAGGCTTTGGAGGCCGCTAAAGCCATCGTGGAGTGGGCCCTGAAAATTTAGGTGCAGTCTGTCCAACAGCCTGATAAGTAATTGAGATAGTCTCAACTATCCAATTGCTCATGATCTGCTTTTTTGCCAGACTCCCCCTCTTTGAGGGTCCAAAGCTCACCAGTAACTGCTCGCTCTTTCCCCACTGGGCAACTATGTGGATATATGTATCCAGAGCCCTAACTGGGCAGAGCAGATTCAGTTTCTCCTGGTCCAACGACTGAAACAGGGGCGGATTAAAGGCTTGCAGCACAGCAGGTATTGCCACATGAGTTGGAACCTTCGGCACATACCTCGATGACAGACAAACCCCAACACTGGGCCCTGAGACAGGAACCAGGGCTTTTTCTACATATTTAAGCCTCGAAGGCAGCACTGGGAGACCTTGATTATGCGGAAAGGATTCCCTCTGAGGGAAAACCCCCAGGATTTGAGTCACAACTGCAGGGGTCTCATGTACAGCAGACCAAACAGAATTATGCTGGCTGCTGCTGCCATGAGGCCCAATAGTCTCTGAAACTGTTTTACAGTGATGAACTGGCCTAGTTTGACTCTGTGTACGGCTGACTGAATCTAATCGATTTGTGACGAGGACAGGCGTGCTCGCATCGTCTCATAGCACACCTAAAAAAGTGGTCATCCGGGCTGGAACAAGCACACTTTTTGCGATGTTCAGCCGAAACCCCAACCTTCTGATATGGGCGAGAACGACATCTCGATGCCGAACTGCCATATCATGGGACTGAGCTAGAATTAGCCAATCGTCTATGTAATTTATGATACGTATACCCTGCATACAAAGTGGAGCTAGTGCCGCTTCGACTATTTTGGTGATGGTTTGAGGTGACAGAGCTAGGCCAAATGGAAGAACCCGATATTGGAATGCTTCGCCCCCAAAAGCAAACCTCAGGTACCTCCTGTATTGGGGAGGAAAGATATATGGAAGTATGCGTCTTTCAGGTCTATTGTGACAAACCAGTCCTCGGACTGAATTTGTGACACCACATTTTTGACGTTTAACATCCTGAACCTGAGGGCCTCGACGGACCGATTTAGATTTCTCAGATCTAATATTGGACGAAGTCCCCATCCTTTTTGGGAACAATGAAAAACCCAGACTCTCTGTCGAGTGGGAGAACATGCTCTACCTCGCCTTTTCTTAAAAGAGCCAGTACTTGCTGTTCCATTACCAGAGCCTGTTCTGGCTTCACTACGGTGTGTGTAACACCGTTGAAGTGAGGTGGGCGTGCACAAAACTGTATTTTGCAGCCGTGTTCCACCGTGAACAGGACCCACTGAGATACCATCAGCAGGCGTTTCCACGCTACCAAAAAATGTGCTAGGGGTACCAGCCTCTTGAGACTGGCCTCTGGATGCTCTTGGACTCTCCGAAGAGGGGGCGAGGCCCCTAATGTCCTCAGACACTGAGGAACGCCCATCCTCAAAGGCGCAAAACTGCCCCCTCCTCAACGGCACTGAATGGTGCTCTCGGTGACCAGGGGGCCCCTGGGAAGTCTGACTCCCAACAAGTCAGGACTTCCTCTTATTCTTCCCCTTTCTCGAAATCACTATTGTCTTTGTGGGCAACTTTGAGGAAGGCTCAGGCTGAGAGCGAGCTCTCCAGGCCCTCTTGCTTTGAGGGGGAGCCCGAGATGCGACACTCTCCTATTGCACCGCACAATATGAGGAACTAGCCGAAGGCTGGGTCTGTTTCTTAACAGCCCCTTGATTTTTAGACCGTGGGGGGAGAAAGTCCCCAAGGGAGCCAGAGCACTTTTTTACTCTGTCGAATTATTTAGCCCTGAGTTAGATATTGGCGCATCCATGAAGCTGTTCAGGCATAGCTCTCCACCATCTAAACACTCTTGTAATAGGTCAGCCTGATATGCCTGCAGCACTGACATAGTGTGCAGACATGCCACAGACTGACCAGTCGTCATGTATGCTTTGCCCACTACACCGGAGGTGACTCTCAGTGGTCTAGAGGACAAAGGAGGGACCTTAGCAGATCTTAAATCTGAGCGAAGATGACATGCTAAATCTTCTTCAATAACTGCCATATTTTTACATGCCTTATCCCCCAGCCCACAAACTGATGAATAAATAGCTGTTTTTGGCGTTATTAATCTTGCAGAATATGGGTTATTCCATGATTTAATTACAGCCGTATGTAGTTCGGGACAAAAGAGGAGGTCCCTTAGTGAAGGATCGACCTCATATTCAACTGACTGGGGGGGGCAAATCCCCCACCCCTCTTTGTCTGTATTGTGGCAAGTCCGTTTCCTCTGAAACAAGGGACACCACCCTCCCACCAGAGGCAGAAGAACCCGCGGAGCGGGCTTCTGACACTCCCGAGGGAGGATTAGATCTCCCAAAAAGATCTAACTGCGATCCCCACAATCTAAGCCGACGCTCAGCCTCAGCATGAGCTGGACCTGAACCGTGAGGAGCGCAAGCCGCGGGATTTTTCTCAAAAAATTGTAACAAAAAACACATTTCGTATGTGTCACCAGCCGTAATAAAACGAGGACATGGAGGCACACAGCGTTTAAACTTTTGTTTTGCCATATTTTCTTTGAGGCAAAGCTTGTCAGTTTTTTTTTTCTTTTAATTTGTGTATGCAATATCAGTAATGGATTGGTCAAAAAAGAAGGTGCATTCACGTGCGTGCTTCTTGAAAGCAAAAAAGTTAACCCTGAATGTTCAGTGCAGGCTTTTATACTTTCTGGTCTGACGTCCACGTCGCCGCGCACGCACACGCGGTGACGTCACCGCTAAATTACATTAGATTGATTTCACATGTGCTTCAAGACGCATATAAAAGAGGTGATCCCCAGCGTTCTGGTCAGACGCAGTGTTGAAGTTCCCTTGAAGGGGAAGCCCTGTTATGTGTGTGTGACAAACTAAATTAATTTGTTAACAGTTGCTAAGCATGAAAAAAGCACCCCTAGTTCTAACTATCACAAACACGCAAGCAATCCCATCAATAATGCCCATGGTATTTCACTGTCATAAATGTTTTCTTGCTTTTTAAGCTGTTAAATATCTTTCACATCGAAAAAAAAACTAGAAAAAGTTGAAAAAAGAAGTTCTTTGAAGAGTCACAGACTGTTTCACCTTCCTTTCTTGATCTTCAAAGTGAAAGTAGTGCAGACTGTCAACCAATGTCCAGAAACCTTTCCGATTTTAATTTAAATACCTCCAGCTGTGTTCCAAGGATGAATAAAAGTCTTAGGTGTATTAAACAGCCAAAGGGTGAGAAATTAGTGACAGATTTTTTGTGATTTTTTAAATTTTTTATGTGTTGCTTGCTCTTGTAGCATTAAATATATTACTTAACTTAAGTGAATGTGGAGCAGGGCATCCAATATGGTGTGACTAAGTGGAAACGGTACTAATTTGCAAAATTAGCAGCATCATTTCCAAAGGCAGGATTTGCTGTTATGTTTGGTGTAATTAAGAACTACACAAAAATGCATTTAAATTAAAATACATCAATGCATAGAAAACACTGTATACGTTTCTCCGCCTTTTCTTTTTCAGAACCATTTTCTGGTTCAATCAAATATGGCTGAATGAAGCAAATAGTTCCTCTTTCTGCTGTGTAGTGTTTACTTCAGTTAACTTGAGTAAAAGAGGAGCAGGTTGACTGAGCTGCTGCGACTGAGCAAAGGACTAATTTGCATTTTTATGAATCTGCATAGACAAAACGAAGGATGGTTGTAGAGCTAGATTCAAGAAATTAATGGATGGATGGAAAGATAGATAGATAGATAGATAGATAGATAGATAGATAGATAGATAGATAGATAGATAGATAGATAGATAGATAGATAGATAGATAGATAGATAGATAGATAGACAGCCAACATGACTAGAATATCTCATGCTATGAGTATGTTTGTGTCTTAGTGATGTTTTCGCTCTCTGCCATCTTTGCAGATCCATCATTATGAAGTTTCAACCGGATTAAACACTGTTTCTCTGAAAAGCTACAAGCGCAGCTCTCAAGGAAGTATTTTACATGCTTTAGCTGTCAGAATTAAACAGCAAAGACTGGCTTATATTCCATTGGTTTATAATCCTCAGCTGCCATCTCCAGTCATTTAAAAGCAGGATTTTCAGTTATCTGTGAAGGAACTCCGTGTCATTGTAAACATAGTTTTAAAGTCAAAACTGCTTTCATCAGAGGCTTGCAGTCTGTGAAAAGCTTAGATAATGATTATTACAGAAGAGCTGTAAAGCTTTTATCACTATAACCATGAAGAGTGAGAAATTAGGATGTCAAAGATTATTATCGCTCGCTTTGTCTCTCTCCGTTCCGCTGGTGCGAAAGTATTGCAGTTGTTCTGCTTTAAACAAGCACAAACGCTCTCTGGTGCTCTCTATTATTTACTTTTGTCTGAATAAAAAGAAAGTCTATAGAGGTCTGGGTGTGTAAATATATAAATAAATAATTATATATATTTACAATATTACATTTTCTGTATATATGACTATGTATGACTTTCTGTACTGTTGAACCATTTTGGTTTCTGAACAAAATAAACTGTCAACACGTAAGAACACACAAACGTCTTTGAGTGTGTGTGTGTGTGTGTGTGTGTGTGTGCGTGTGTGTGTGTGAATACAATATTTTCAATATTATTATAAATTGCATGCATAAATGTAGAAACAAATAACTTACTGACCTTCTACAATTCAATTATGCTTTTGATTCAAACTGATTATTTTGCATTCAAGGCACAGAATATAAACAAAGTGATCCAAGTTCTTTAGTTACATTCCAGTTATGAAATTATGTTTCAGAACACAATGATGTGTGTAACCGAGCCGGCAGCTTTGCATTTTTTTGCATTGATACACTTAGCATGCAGTTTCTTTTGGGCAATAGTAAGCATATTGCCTCTTAGCAGTGTGAATTTAAAGGTGTTAAAGAGGCTGTCTGACTCGGTGCCAGACCCTGCTCATGGGTTGTGGTGAGGGTGGCTCCGGGGCCTGTGCTCCCTTTGTTTGTTTACCTTTCCATCTGTTGCTTTAATAATGCAGAGGCATTACTCCACTCTCAGGCATTATGAGCACACTGCTCATCTGATTCTGCCTGTGGTGTGTCTGCTTTCATTTTTAGTCCACTTGTTGACTCATTTTGAACTGCTCTGCCTAGACCAATAACACACACATTCACATATGACAAATGGCACTTTCCAAAATTCCATTGATCTCTTTGCTTATAAATATTGGTCTATGCATACACGCACTAGATGAGTAGCTTATCTTGCTTTTTATTTCACTGTACAAACAAACACAATATCCACACAGAATATACAATACGAAAGCTTCTTGCATATATTTTATAAAAATAGCTACAGTATCTGTTTTCTATTTTATTGTATTTTGAAATCTTATACATTCCAGTGATGGAACACATAGCGTCCAGTGTTATTATTATTGTTATTATTATTATTATTATTATTATTATTATTATTATTAGTAGTAGTAGTAGTAGAAGTAGTAGTAGTAGTAGTAGTAGTAGTAGTAGTAGAAGTAGTAGTAGTAGTAGTAGTAGTAGTAGTAGTAGTAGTAGTAGTATTAATAAGGAAAATGTATACATTATGCATTTTATCACTATTTACAGATTAAGTCATTTGATGTCATATTAAAAGTTAACAGCACAGCCACAAAATAATATTTAACAGCAGTTTTAATTATTCATACTGCCAATATCCTAGTCCAATTTCCTATTCCAACAGCCAATTTGTCTGCCAGAAGTTTTTAATCACTTAAAATACAAACACATTCACATTCTTTTACATATATTCTAATATTTACATACTGAATAAGCACAGTGCATTATTTCATTGGTACACAAATATACAACTGAAGACAAAACTATTAGCCATCCCAATCCAGTATTTTCTTATAATATTTTTTTCTTTTGGAAAAATGTTTATTTATTTATTTTTGATTGGTTGGAATAATTATTATTATTTTTTTAGATTTTAAAACCATTTTTGAGGTCAATATTATTAGACCCCTAAAGAAATAATTTTGATTGGCTACAGAACAAACCATTGTTATCCAACAACTTGCCTAATTAACCTAACTTGCCTAGTTAACATAATTAAGCCCTTAAATTGCACTTTAAGCTGAATACTAGTGTCTTACACCATAACTAAAACTATTATTTACTCTCATCATGGAAAAGAAAAAAGAAAATAGTTGTTATTTAAACTATTATGTTTTAAAATGTGTTGAACAAATATTCTCTCAATTAAACAGGACTGGGGAAATGTTTTTAAAAGAATTAAAATAATTTTGATCTCAACTGTATATGTCATAGACAACAAGTAGTACACATCATAGTTGCATTTATTATTTTTTCTGTGTATACATAATAACGTATCATGTGAACACAAAAATGTATTTGACCCGTATAATAATTTTCGATGATTTATGGACAATTGGTATTTAAAAATAACCTCTGGTTAAGCACAAATAGTCATCATGTTTCTCTCAGCCCTGTGGTGTACTGTTGGATTGTTGTCACGAATGCTGCGCTTTTTAAAGATATATCTGTAGTTAAAAAAAGTTCAATGTCTCGAGATCTCTTCTTTCTGTTCTTTTCAGGTGCTTGCGAAGCCGTTTCTCAACAGATGACCGTGCGACCTCACGAACATACACACCACGGTACGGTAGCACTGTCTAAGAGAAGTGTGTTCGTGGGAGTTTAAGTTGCTCAGCTCTTTTATCTACATTGTGTTGACACATTCCACTGATGTTCCTCATTAGTGCAGGCTTTGCCCATGATCCTTTGCTTCAGTAAGCTCTCAGTTATGCATTTAATGAAATTCTAATTATTTAAAAATGCATGTTCATGTGTGTGTGTGTGTGTGTGTGTGTGTGTGTGTGTGTTTGTCTTCCCACAGCAAATGTTATTGCTCAGATGTTGAACTTTTTATATAGTTCACTAAAATTAGTCTTTAATATTTGTTTGAAATGGCATCAGAAATCACAAAAAATAAAAAATGTGTTTTGTTAATAAAATCTTTTATTCATTTTCATTTCGGCTTAGTCCCTTTATTAATCTGGGGTCGCCACAGCGGAATGAACCGCCAACTTATCCAGCATATGTTTTACGCAGCGGATGCCCTTCCAGCTGCAACCCATCACAATTTAGCTTACCCAATTCACTTATACCGCATGTCTTTGGACTGTGGGGAAAACCGGAGCACCCGGAGGAAACCCACGCCAACACAGGAAGAACATGCAAACTTCACACAGAAACGCCAACTGATCCAGCCGAGGCTCGAACCAGCAACCTTCTTGCTGTGAGGCGAGAGCGCTACCCACTGTGCTTGCCCACAAAGACTTTTATGGTATGTTTACACTACACCATTTTGGGTAAAAAGCTGAAAATGTTGTAGGTGTTTTGAATGTTCATGCACACAACAACTATAGACTGAAAATGTTAACTTTGGATAATGGAAGTGCAAAAAATGTCAGTTTCGAAAGATTTTGAAAAGACGTGTTGCAGTCTGTTACAGACTTCTAAAATGTGATTTTGTGAAAATGAACAGTGTGGAAAGACATCACACAGACAGGGTGTGTGATAACAGGGCAGACAACATGACCATATGTGCGCAAACACAACATTAACTACTGAATGATTCAGTGTTTTATGGTGAAGCTGTTCCTGAAAACAGATTGATGGCATTAAGTGAAAAAATCTGAAATCAGCAGAATTGTTTTATTTATTTATTTATTGCTGATATAAAGATTATTTTAGACTACTGTAGCTAAAAAACAGCTGCCATTTTCCAAAAACCAACAATGGCTTGTGTGCTTAATGCAAAAGAAATTACAATTTACTACAGTTTCTGAGTTTACACCTGATTGCAGTAATATAGAAATCTGATAGATGGCAATATGTGCAAATCACATATATGACATACATTTGGATTTCACATATATACAAATATGGCATATGTACATAAATGCAACATATTTCAAAATATTGCAAAAAGTTTCACTTACATATTTTTTTTTTCAACAAACATGCACATGTATGTTCCACTATAACTATAATTTCGTTTATAAGTTCATATATGGGAAAGCACCACCAATGACTTTTAATTCCAAATTCACAGAAATGAAAATGACAGTGGCAGAAAAAGTATAAACAAATACTTAATATTACACAGTTCCTTTCACAATAATACAGTATGTTATGATCTTGAAACTTATTTAGATTTACATTCAGGCATCTGGAAGACGTTTTCACCCAAAGCTTACTTGCAAATGAGGACAATAGAAGTAAATCAAAGCGAGGAATATCTTTTTGTGTGTGTGTGTGTGTGTGTGGATTGAACATAAAACTATTAAGTTGCTGCAAAAGAACCTCAAGAATTGTGTTGTTTCAACTCATTTTAAATAAGTAGTTTGAACAAACAGCAAATGTCATTTTTTTGGAGTGCATACATGCACACATTTGATTTTGCATTATTGCAGAAATTGTGTTCCTTTGACAAATACATTTTTACGACTATTACCATCACTAAAAAAACAATTCAATAAAAATTATACTAAATGTATAACCACCGATAATAAAAAGTTGCCAGATTCATCAGTTCTGGATAAACGAAATGCTCGTTTAGCTGACTTAATACACATGCCTTTCCCAAAAGTCTCTCAAAAGGTAAATGAAGTCTCATAAGTTTATTTTACAGATACATCACCACAGGCACGTTTTCCCAGTGAGTCTGAATTGCTCAAAACACAACTAGTCGACAGTGTGATTGCTGTCTAGCGTAGACTTTTGAGATCACATTTCGGATTTTTTTTCTTTCCTGTGGGGTCAGTTCTTATACTACATGTTAGACACTTGTAGAAAGGTTTAATTGCATGCCGTTTGATGTGTCTGTACGACCGTGAGGCACAAATGGCACAAATGTTCTGCTTCCCTGAGGAAACACCTAAAGAAGAGTATTTCAAGATCAGCTACGTGAAAACCTGCTTTTCCCAGAGCAACATTCTCAACGAAATGTCAAACACGTCAAACTACGAAAGAAGAATTTGTCTTTGGAATTTCGATCCTTGCAGTATGCTAATTACAAACAGCATAAAAGAAATGCCACCGACACAGCCTCATCAGAGGGTATTAGGAAAACAGGGTCTGACTTTCCCTCACCAAAGCTGTTTTGTGTCTCCAGACAGCCCTGCAAGGTGTGGTGAGACAGAACAAAGCGGCGTAAATAAATAACGCGGTGTGAATGCTGCGGCCGCTACTTTGAAAGCGAGGGAAGTAATTTGCAGAACACCACATCCTGAAAGTTGCCGTGGAGATCCAGGTATATGTGTGTGGGAGATGGCTTTGATGTCTAAGAGCAAACACTGTGTGCAGTCTGTTCCCTTCACAGTGCATGTGCATCTCTTTTTCGTTCATTCATTCATTTATTTATTTATTTATTTATTTTATGACTCTTCTTTGATGGCAATAGTTTGTTAGAAGGTTTAATATATGTCCCGCAGATCCCATTTGAGGCACTGTCATAAATCTGAACACCACCTGCAGCAAAATGGAAGAAGGAGGAGTGCAGAGAAAAACATGACTGTATGTAAGACAGATATAACTGTATAGGCTCTGTTCCAAAACCTAGTGAGGTGCCTATAGAGAATGCATTTAGAGAAATAGAGAAATTCTATAGAGAAATTCTCTCTCTATGAAGTCAGTTCCATGGAGTAGATAGTGTAATTATGTTGCTTTTGAAAGACCGCATGATACTGTACTGTATGCATCCTTCATGCAGATTGCAGAATATGCATATACAGTGCAAAAATATTCAACACCCTACAAAACAAAAGATTAAACATCCAAAGTGCAGTATATATGGATTATAAACGTCCTTTCATAAGTCAAAAACGTATTTAAATCATTTAGATGAAGCTCTAAATAAATAAATTGTAAAAAGCATAGAATGCTTTACATCGTCATATCTAAAAAACGATAATAATGATCATGATAAATGATAATATTCATATTTAAAGTTTCAAAGACATAATCAGTATTACATAAAATAAAGATAAAAATACAATTTATTCAAAACACATACCTATTAATGGCAAATTCAAAAAACCTATAGAGAGTGAATAAATAAAAACAAATAATAATAAATAGCTGATAGGATAGAGTTGTAAACTAATTAATAAGCAACACATAACCTGCTCCACAGTTATATACACTTTTTTTTGTTTTGTTTCAAATCCAGCAATTTACAATTACAGATGATACTGAACAATACTTACATGCTAGCTGTTTTGCCTTTTATTTTTGAGAAGCCAACTATCCTGACTTCCCTAATAACCAGCCTATGCACATGACCCAGACTGTCAAATATGAACACAATATACTGGCAAGCGTAGCCAAGATCACTAATTCATTGCACAAGAGGCTGATACTCCACCAGCTTTCCTAAATAAGCTCCTTCCAAAGAAAAAAGGATCAAAACAGCAGCCTATTTCAAGGATAAAAACCATTCTACTGCACTCATCAGTGGTGGTAATATCAGGTCTAGTGGCATTTACAGCAAGAAACAGAGAAAAAGCATGATGCAAGGCAAACATCTGAGGTTTAACAACCTAATTTGTATAAACAAATTTTTCACTGTGGGCAAAAAATAGATGCATGCATAAACCCACACACACACACACACACGCACACGCTCACACACACACACACACACGCACACACACGCACACACACACACACACACACACACACACGCACACACGCATACACACATACTCGTATATGTGGTTTATTTGGACTCTCCATAGGCATAATGTATTTTATACTTTAAAACCTGCTTATTATATGCCAGTTAGGATTTCTCTAATTCAAAGTGACTTAAAAATATAGAAGTTAACCAAAGCCCTACAAATATTTTACGATTTGGTCATTACAGAACAAAAGAGCAGTTTTAACAAAAACTGTTGTAAAAAATGTAGGTCTCTGATAATCACTGTGATCCAGTACAACTGCACTGAGTGCTGTCTGTCATTAATCACTGTCAGTGCATAACTTTATGGAAGGTAATGTTATGTGTAATGTAATCTTTTAATTGAAATAGCAACACGATCTTTTAGAAAGTTTGCGTTCAAATGTGTTAGAGGGATAGTTCACCCACAAAATGAAAATTTCCTCATTATTTACACACACTCAAGTGGTTCTAAACGTTTCGAAACTTAAAATTTTTTAAAAAGATGGCATTCATAGTAGGAACAAAAATTACTACAGAAGTCAATAGCTGCTGCTTTCCAACATTCTTCAAAATATCTTATTTTGTGTTCAACAGAATAAAGAAACTCAAACTTTTGGACTTGGTTTGGAACAAGCAGAGGGACAGTAAATCAGAGAATTTTGTTATGCCTTTGAGAGTTACATTTTTTGCCAAAAAAAAACATATATTGTGTGATAAGTGGTAAATGCAGTGAAAAACTTACAGAATTTTGGAAAACCGATTGCTCCCCTATTTTGTAAACTGTATAAAATGACAAAAACTGCCCTAATGCACAATCTACCGATAAACACACACGCATACACACATACACAGACACATTTGAAGATCTCATTGAAGCACGGGGACGAGCCAAAGAGATATTTAGAGAAGACTGAGGTTATCGTGTACAGTTTGTTGAACTAATCACACAATTTTCAGGGGAACTGAGTGGAGAAATGACTAAAAATGGCCTAGTGATACCCATGAAGCCAAAACCCGTTTTTTTGTTTCTTTCTAAAAGGGACTTGAGAGGTTATCAATGATATCTCACATTATCATGGCTAACAGGTACTCTCATCTACTCACTAGCCCATGTTTACAGCCACATTTGGGATCACACTTTTTCAAACTATTCTCAAACTAAACTGAAACTTTTAGAGAAAATGCATTTTGAATGAAGAATTGTCAAGCATAGTGATGGTAACATTGAAGCTCTGTGACGTTGGTGTAGTTTATTTATAGCCTGTGTGTCTAGTGAAGAACTACCGATGTTTTAAAAACTTCAATAGAATCAATAGAAATAGAAATCAAACAGAATCAAGTTCAATAGTGAAAAAAACAAAAGTTAACACTTTATTTAAAGTCACAATTCATGGTATTAACAAACCATTAACTAACACTACTAGCTTAATAAACTACTAATTAGCTGCTTATTAATAGTTAGTAAGGTGGGTTTAGGTTTTGGGTCAGTTTAGGGATGCAGAAAAAGATCATGCTTTATAACTACTAATGAACAGTTAATATCTTATTAATAGGCAGGTAATAAGCCAGTACTTAACAGCATGAATTGTGACCTAAACTAAAGTGTTAGCAAATACAGTATTAAGCACAACCCATGACAGAAACATCAACTACCCAGAGAATCACAACTAAATCCCACCAGCAATTAATGTAATTCACAGCTCTTAAATAGATCTGATTTTAAAATGTTTCTTCAAATGAAAGTCTGTTGTGGTTCACCTCATAGCTGGTTCACTTTCTAGGTTTTGGCTTATAACACTTCAACACAATTTGTTTAATCCCTATTGGAGAATTAATTGGAAAAATGCTTCAGAAACTAAGGGAACTGAAGAAATTTGGCATTTAAAAGAATGCCTGGTCACTGTTGCACTCCAGTTCAAATCAATTCATGTGCTCCCACATGATCTGCATGCAGAGCGCAATTTATGTGATGTATGGAATGTTGGCTATCGAGTGTGTTAAATTAGTCAACAAGATTCCATTTTAATCAGGCAGTAAGGCAACTCGCTAGGATTGGAACAAAATTCACACTATTGCTTCCATTGGAATATTTCACCCTGCTTCACATTGGTATGTTTTGTGGGCCACAACGACAGTAAATATTTGCTCTTTGGTATTGTTTCTGCTAGAAAAAACTGATTCTCTAAAGGCGGGGAGTGTTATTGATGGTGGAGTATAGGACACAGGCTATCAACTCATGACGATTACTTACAGTCAAACGGTTACAAATGTCTCCCCTTATCCCGCTAAACAATTTATCTTAGAGCTGGATAGGAACTAATTTTCTTTATGGCTCCCACGTGTGACATGTCCATCAACCAATAATGTAGGAATCTGACTCAAACTGATAAGCTTGCAACTATTTCAGCACAGTCGTAGCAATGCAAATGCTGATTGTACAGTAGCTTGTGCCATCCATTTTAACCACAGCAACTGACATTTCACTCTAAACACACATTTACAGATGCTATAAAGCCAATAGCACGAGCCATCTTCATCTATGTAATGTTCTTTTAAGATATGTTTTATAATCCAAATATATCCAAAATCATCCGTATGACCCCTTATACAGAAGTTAATTTATTGTTAATGATTAGATAAGCATATTTTAGTGTAATATAGATATTATAAAGCAGAACTTTTAGTGTATGTAGTGTAATTTTATGTGCTAAATTGGTCAACTTAAAGTATACTTAGTATATTTTAAGCATATGCCTGTGTAAGTACATTACTTGCTTAATTAGTGATAATAAAAGGTATTTTATTTGTATTACAATTATAACAAATCAATTATGAGTGTCTTGCACAAGCAATAAACAAGCATAATTCTAATATTTCTGAGTAAACGTATACTCAGTAATAACTTCTACAAACTGCACTTTTTCTTCAATAACAAAGCATTTACAGTAATATAAAAATGTTAAGTACACCGG
Source organism: Danio choprae (assembly GCA_903798125.1). NCBI lineage: Eukaryota > Metazoa > Chordata > Actinopteri > Cypriniformes > Danionidae > Danio > Danio choprae. The sequence continues at coordinate 3,336,227 of CAIGQW010000415.1, read as the reverse complement.
CAGTATAACATTACTGTAAAAATCCAACTTAAAAAAAGTTGAAATTACTTGTCTTTTTGTTGGTTTGGCAAAATCAGCAAATATGTCTGTACAACTAAATTTAACATGTTTACTTAACTTAAATCAAAATTTTCTTTGTTAAGTTTTGTGAGCAAAGCTTCTGACGACTTGTTCATTTAAGGTGAGTTAATCTTAGACCTCCTCACTTGAAAAAATAAAGGTTGCAGTATTTCTAACCCTAACAACACTGACAAAAATAATAGTAACACCAATAATAACATTAATGTCATTATTATTAACAACAACAACAAATACTACTGCAATAATGCTAAATTGAAAAGCTGCAGAAATACTTTTAATGTTAATTTTCTTCTCATATTTACCTAGTTCGCTCTAGAAAAAGAAAAGCTTAGCACATGTGGACTGTTAATTTGTATTTAACTGTTATGTATGTATATGGACGTTTTTTCCTATCAAAATTACAATGAAAATTCAAATGCCTAAAAAGATCAAATAATAAGTCGTACTTTTAAAACAACTACCCAAATGAGAAATCAAATGCTCAAACAATCAAATAATAAAGCAAAATGCATTCTCAAATGAGAAATCAAATGTATTTGATATTTAATTTTCATGAACAACTCAGCAAAATCCTGTAATAATTAAATGACAAATCAAATGCTCAAACTATAATTCAAATGGAGGAACCTGATTACACAAACACAGCTGGAAGCTCATGATGGACTGATTACTAGGACTATAATGGCATCTCATCCACACACACTCTTTGCTGAGTCTTGTTTTACCCTGTGAAGCATTACAAAGCATTTTCCCTGTTTGTCCTGCCATGCTTTGATCCTTGTCTTGTTTACCATTATTGTCCTGTTTCTAATTCTGTGTCTAATGAATGTTTTGTTAACATTTGTCTGTTTTTTTTTCAATTGATTTGTTTGTTTGTTTGTTTGTTCTGATAATGTAATATTTCTTACACTGTTATCCCTAAAGTTGTATTAATTCAAAATACTTAGATTCAATAAACATAAAAAACATTTTTCTTGCTCAATTACTCCATTTGTTTAGTTTGTTGTACGATTTGCATGTTATTTTTTATTCTATTGGAATGTTTCAATTGAATGTACTTAAAAGAGCTTATTCTAGTCTGCTGTCAAAGGAACGATTTGCAAGGGAAAACGTGATTGGCTCTTTGTCTTTGGACTCACGTCACTGGTGGATACCGCCCGAGCGCGCATTTTCTAATGTCTGCTGATCACCGTGAGTAAGTTTTCATACTTTTGTCTCAAACGTCCCATGCATTGTTTACATTTATTAAACAAAGTATGTAACAGCTAGCAAGAAAACTACATGTAAGATTAAGCTGTTTCTAACGTTAGGATCATGCTAATTTTTGACATGTTATTGTTCCGTTCAATCGCAACCGCCATTGCCACATTTATACACAGTTCTAAGACGTGCAAAGACGTGCGTAATGGGATCGTGACATCGAAAATGTAGTATGTAAAAAAGTTAATGTAAGTTTTGGCTGTGTTTGCGTGTTCATTTTCGCTACGTTATAAGCGATCGCGGCCACCGCATTTACAGTTACAATATACGTGAAAACATGCTTTATGAGGTCGTCACGTCTAAAGTTTAATTTGGAAGTTGTATTTGATGGATCATCCTCATTAACAAAGCTTTATTTGTTGTGTTAAATGATTATATTTTTCGGAGGTGGTTATGTATCGTAAGAAATGTTGAGCATAACATTAACCCGAGCTTTTTTTTTGTTTCTTTGTGAGTGACGTATTTAACAGACAAGAATACATTGAGATTTCACTCTTTCTTCGCATGTAAGAATACAAATCCATGTTAGTTAGCAGTTTTCAAAGACATGCAACCTCGTGCTCATCAGCATGGTGTTAGCAAGTGCATTTTCAGTTAATTCAAACGAAAAGCTTGATAAATATATAGCTGTAGCACTCTAATTATTTTGGTTAACAATAGCTGTTTATGGGAAATTTGGAGATAACAGATCAAAATATGTAAATGTGTTTTGTCAGCTAGTAATCTAATGTGTATTTTTGTAACTGCAGATTCCAGAAAGATCAAAACAAGGCCAACCAGGATGAGCTGGAAATGTAAGTATTGCACATTTGCTTGTGATAAAAGAGGGAACTTATTAAAATATTGCAGAATTAAATATGAGAGCTAAGCAAGAATCTAGCCATTTCCATGCTTATATCAGGAATGTATTTGTAATGAAATGAGTACAGTATTGATAACATGTTAATTTGACAGTTGTTTAGTTTGCCAAGGTTTGTATATGCCATTGTTTGTATATGCCATTGACATAAATTGATGTCAAAGACATCAAATAATGATACATGAAAATTGTCTTTCTCTCATGTTGACAAATGATACAATGGTTCTCTGCAACTGCAACACCTCAAGCCTCTGACCTCACTGACATGCCATGTGTTGTCATTCGAGGGCTTCCAGTAGTTCTTGGTGATGACCCAACTGAGTTCTTCAAAGCATATTTTGTAAGTATCATTTTTTATATTAATATAAGTTTTTTTTGTATTATATTTCTTAATGTGCATCTATGTTAGCAATAACAATAAATAAATCACCCAAAAAGTATTGTATTTTATTAATAAATGGAATAAAGATCAACAAGAATTTTGAATTTATGACACCTTTGAAACTTTAAAATGCTAAGTAGAATAACATCAAATCTTTAGTAATTTAATTGTATCAAATCTTTTCATGCTGTATGCAATGACTTGTATACAAAATATTTTTTAATGTTGTAGTATTTTTATATTTTATATATTATTGAATACGTTGCGGCTGGAAGGGCATCCGCTGCGTAAAACATATGCTGGATAAGTTGGCGGTTCATTCCGCTGTGGCGACCCCAGAATAATAAAGGGACTAAGCCGAAATGAAAATGAATGAATGAATATTATTGAATACTGGATATGTTTGGGTATACAATTTACAAAAATTATGCTTCCATACAACAACAAAAAAAAACATTCAAAACAATATATATTAAAATCAAATGAACACTTCTAAGATTTATTTTTGTTATCTATTTATTGTTGTCAGGCTTCTGATGATGGAGACTCATACCAACATGTGCCCATTGGAATCCTTAAACAAGAAAATGAAGATGTGGCTCTGCAAACCCTGTCCTTCTGCCTCCACCCATCCTCAATGGGAATCATCTTGGAGGGAAATGCTGTAATGGACAATATAGACAACATAGCCCAGGCCATGTGTCGTTTTGGTTCAACCTATGCACTGCACCTAGACTACCCAAAGTGCATTGGCAATACCCTTCTTTTCATTCAACCAATTCTGCTGGGTTTGGGTAAGAAGAAGCTGAAGGGTAAGATTCTGGCTGTTAAAAATCAACTTGCCATGTAAACAGGTACAAAAAAGGCATGTTCTTTCAGGCTTGCTGAGAGATTAAAAAAAATTTAAACTATGCCTTAGTGTTTGGCAAGTGTCAATATTTCATTATGATTCTGTGTAATAATTTGGATATGTTTTTTAAAAACTGTTTAAAAGTGATTTCAAATAAAGTGTAAAGTAAATCTTTATTCTTTGTTCTTGTTTGTAATGTAGGTGTATTTTCATTAAATCATTAGTGACTAGCTAAGATTAAATTAATTTCTGTCACAACATTCAGGTCAAGATTTTAGGCCTATACAGGTTGATTGAACTTAAAAAAATTATGGAAACTCGTTGCCCTAAAAAAGCTAATTTTGTTTTGTTGAAAAAACAACACTTTTTAGGTTTATTGTACCTAAGATTTCAATAGTGTTGTACTAAAAACCTTTATTTCAGTCAACTAAATATTTAATTAAATGCATTTGAAATCGTAAGTTCAATAAACTTAAAAAATATTGTTTTTTCAACAAGATGAAATTAGCTTTTTTAGGGCAACGAGTTTCCATAAATTTTTTAAGTTCAATCAACCTGTACGGGCTTACAGTGTAGTACCAATTTCCAAAAGAGTATTTTTGTTCACTAAACTTTAGACATTTTAGGTCAGTGCAACTGATGTTTTCAAAAAATGAGTACACGAGAAAAAACTGAAAGAAATTAGGATTATGTTAGTTGTTTTTTTTGTTCACTCAACTTCAGGCATTCCAGTTCTGCAGACAATTTTTTTTTCTGTTGGCACAACTTAAAAGGTTTTGTTACAAGGTAGTTCGCCTCTCCAGAAAACTAATAATCTTATGTTAACCCAAATAAATGTTTTTATATTACTGACAAAAAAAATTTGGTCAGTGCAGCTGATGTTTTCAAAAGTTGAGTGAACACGAAAAAGCGAAAAGAAATAAGGATTGCTTTTTTTTGTTGTTGTTGTTGTACTGGCTTAAAATGTTTGACAGTGTACGAACTAAAAATGCACCAACATAACGCTTGCAAATACACTAGTATAGTAATAAACAAACCTATTATTTAACTTTTAACATTCATAAACTATGTACTACAAGTACTATAAAAGTAAACAACTATTATACCCATGAGTACACTTGCAGTACAAATTAAAAAATTATAATAATAAATTGATTGTGGACTACTTGTGCACTTACAGTTTCCTACAGTTACACTATTTGTACATTTAAAAAATATACTTTTACAAACTAAAAGGGGCCAATTTATTCCCAAGATGTATTCAAGTAGTACAC
>CAIGQW010000415.1:3315591-3326521 GCA_903798125.1 Danio choprae | reverse complement strand
TATATATATATATATATATATATATATATATATATATACATACATACATACATACATACATACATACAGGTAAGCAAAATCAAAAAATAATGGGTACCTCGAGCAAAAATATCCCCAAATTTCAAATGTCTGTGACTGTGAAACGAGACCACGGATACCGAGTATTTCAACATCACCTCACCTTATGTTCCAACCTCATATTAATTATTAACTGACTCTAGATTAAAATTTACGACTGCACTCCACGACATATTCTGGAAATGAGCTCCATATCATTGTCTGACCATCTGCTAGTGCCAAACTTTCCGTGACTGTTCAACTCTCTTGACTGATATAGTGACACTTCTCCAACTTCTGCTGTCACTCGTATGATACTCTCACACTAGAAGTCTCAAAGGGGCCAAGGTCTCTCCTTCTTCCTTAAACTTCATCCAATCGTTTTCCCTGCATGGTGTTGGATTATATACTTTAGTATTGTATCATAACCTGATTGTCTGTGTGTGTGTATTGCTGAATACTGACATATTTAAAACATCACTTTAAGAAAGTTTTGAAAGTATACTGCACAACCAGTGCAGATTGTAAACATTTAATCTGAGAAAACGGATTGATATATCCTGAGCAATAATATGTAATGAGTGATTGATTAAATAATTGATCGATTGATTGATTAATTGATTGGTTGATTGACTGGTTGATTGACTGATTAAATCTAATCATTCATTCATTCCTTTGAGGCACTTAAATGACACACAAAGCAAAGCCAGAAAAGCAAAAACAAATTTTTTTTTAGTCAAAATCCAAGAGCAAAGTTACATCTCCAAACAACACATAACAACAGTGATAGGGCTTGCCTTACCAAACAACTCTAAAACACTTTACGGTGCTATAAAAGTAGCAATTGCTGTATTCTTCCCTCTTGATTCCTTCACTGAATAAACTTGACCGGTTAAAGGTGGCTTTTAAATGTTATTCTGTTTTAAAAGCCCTTCGGTCCTTTGATAGCCCTTTAACATTTGTTCTTTACAAGACAAACACACACACACACACATTCCCTCAGCACACACCTCAACAGACAATCTGAACTCCAGAGGGAAAGTGTTTTTGGAAAGCAAGAGAAAAGATGGGGCGTCATCCTCTCAGCTTCACATCCATTACCCTCCGATCTGCCGGGGGGAGGAAAACATTAGTGAAAAAGAAAGAAAAGAGGAAAGGAAGGAAACGCGGCTGTCATTATAAGTGCCACCTTCCCATTTTTCATTTAGTCGGTTCGTTTTTTTCCCTCTCCTGCACAGTGAGATATAAATTAGAGCTATGACTTGGGAGCCTTTTTTTTTCTCGTTTTTTCCGCTTCGTCAAACTTTGATTCGCATATTGGCTTCTTGAATGGAGCATTAGAGAACATACAACGCTAATCAGATCTATTATCACCTCGGCCGATGTTATTCGGCACCTGCGAGGGTAGAAGGAGAAGATGACGAATGTGAAGCTGGGGATGATGAAATTTTCATATTGCCTTAGGGAGAAAATGCATTTCTCTTTCTTGTGAAAGGAGGTGGAAGAGGTTGAGTTGACGCTTTTAACTGCGGTTAGAAAGGTGTCAGCTGCTTGGTCTATTCATTGACACCATCAAAGCTCGTCTGAATGTGTTTCTCCGTGGCGGCTTTCAGATTTATGAGTCCGCCACTTTTACACTTATTGCCGCTCTCAAAACTTGCCTTACGCTATAAAGCGTTAAGATTTTCTTTAGGGCCCCGTGCTGAGTGCCCTAAGAAGTGCATCAGAGAGTGAGCAGTGAATTACTTCACTTGGATTTCGCCAATGAATTCGGTTAGCATAAAGCTTTACTGAAGGAAATGAAAAGATTGTTGGATAGTAAAGGGATCAGATATTTCGCTCAGTATCAGTAATAAAGGCCACATTTAGAGCGGAGCTGAACAGGGACATCACTTCACTTTTCACATAAGCAGGTTTTGTTATTTTATTTTTAGTACTATTTATAGAGTTGACTATCACTTTTTTTTTTAAATAATCCAGTTACATCTACAGTATATTGTTAATAAATGTGTCTTTGCAGAAATAAACTCGACATCTAATATATGAATATATGAATAACTTTGTATACTTTCATATACTTTTTTCATATATGTATGACATATTTGTCATATTTATATGACAATGGACTTATGATAATAGTAATACATTTCAATTTCTACTTTGAAAAATAAACAATGCACTACATTTGGGTGACCACCATGTAAAACAAAAAACTCTTCCATAAGCAGAACTCTTCTGACCGTACACACAGACTCTTCAGACATATTTTCCTATGAATTGGGGCATGAGTTGCTCTTTTTCAGAGGTTGATTTAGATTAATTAACTATATCCAAGTCTGTTCTCCAGAGAAAAGATTACTGCACACTAGACTGGTCTTTTTTTCCCTCCAAATCTGACACACTAGACCTTGCAGGGTTGCCAGGGTTACCTTTTTTCCCTGTTTGGAATAAGGGAGACACAAATGGTGAAAGTCAAACATGCTGTTGTCCTTCCTCTCTGGCCTCATTCACTCCTGCCATTAACATGTGTTTTGGTGATCTGATCGCAAGTGCTCAGTCCAGACAGACTGGCATTTACACCTGGTATTAGCATGTGTCACTTGTGATCAGATTTCGCCAAGGCCAGAGTTTCTGATTTAACAACTGCATACATTTCCCTTTACATCAGCACATCACTGCATGTTCATGTCTTACTAAGAAGACATGTGTGTATGTGGTTCTTGACTGTTCTCAAAGACACTTTACAATGTACACTACAAATGCAATTGTATAAATTGTTTCTGTGCACGTTCTAAGTAGATTTTAGTGATCGGATCAAAATATTTAGGCTGCATGATATTTAAAAATAAAGCATCATATTATGGATTACTAACATTTTGCAATTATTTATATTTATTTTTTTTAAATCTACAATAAATATTTGCACAAAGGTGTTTCAGAGGCACTTCATTCTGAATCCAGCAGGTTTTACTATTTGAAGAAAAAAATAAAAATAGAATATATCAGAATTGCAATTTCACAGTAAAATTAAATGATTTATTTATTTATTAACAGTAAAATAGTTTTATGATGAACGTATTAATGTATGTTTATTAAAAAAATACATCAAAACAAAAGTATTAAAAATGACCAATATTTTATATTAAATGAGTTGGATAAAACAATGGGAATGTTGCCTATGAAAGCTGAGATAAATAAATAAATGAATAAATAAATCCTATACTATTGTGATTATGACTATTATTATAATTACTATTAGCAGTAGTAGCAGTGTGTAGTAGTAGTAGTAGTAGTAAAGGAAATTAAATAATTAAAATGAAAAATATAAAAAATGTCATTTAACAAAAAATGTGAACCGATTTTATTTATTTGACAGTAATATTGAATAGAAATGACAATATAAACAGCACAGTGGCTCAGTTGTAAGCACTGTCGCCTCACAGCAAGAAGGTTGTGCTATAGGTGAAGCACAGTACTGGGTTTCGGCTGGAAGGGCATCTGCTGCGTAAAACATATGACGGAATAGTTGCCGGTTCATTCCTCTGTGGTGACCTCTGAAATAGAGACTAAGCCGAAGGAAAATGAATGAATGAATGAATATATTTTGAAAATATGAAAATATTTTTTTCCTACTGTATGGTTATTGATCAAAGTTAATTCTTGTAAAAATAAAACAACCAACTGTAATGATATTTTTGTTTTGTTCCCCATGAATTGTTTAGCCAAATAACACTGTCCCAATGCAAATTGATTAAGTAAACTGAACTGCTTTTACAAATTTAAGTGGATTGAACACAAAACAATTAAGTTGTCTGCAAAAACAAACCTCAAGAATTGTGTTGATTCAGCTAATTTAAAATACGCAGTTTGGATTTCAAACTGAAAAACTTTTTTAACTGGTTCACACTAAAAACACGTCACTGTATATGCATTATTTGATGCATTTTTATAAGTAGATACATATACATTCTTACAAAACATTCATTCATTCATTCATTTTCATTTCGGCTTAGTCCCTTTAATAATCAGGGGTCAACTTATCCAGCATTTGTTTTACGCAGCGGATGCCCTTCCAGCTGCAAGCCCTCACTGAGAAACATCCATACACACTCATTCACACACATAAACAACGGACAATTTAGCTTACCCAATTCACCTATAGCGCATGTCTTTGGACTGTGGGGGAAACTGGACCACCTGGAGGAAACACAGGGAGAACATGCAAACTCCACACAGAAATTCCAACTGACCCAGCCGAGGCTCGAACCAGCGACCATCTTGCTGTGAGGCGACCGTGCTACCCACTACGCCACTGTGACACCCTTACAAAATATAATTATTATTATTTTCTCTTTATGTGCCATCCACGATGTAAGATCACCCCAGGTGTATGAACACCTATAAATGAAGCATACGTAATTTGTACAGTTGAGAGACAGCCGATGACACACTACATAAATTCCCTCATTAAAGGAGCCCATAATAACATTTCATAAAATGGCTCATCAACCAAAGCCCATCTCTTCAGAAAGCTGTCTTACAAACAAAAATTAATGTGTTTTTAATGTGCCATCTATTTTGATATACAATAATTCCTTCTAATTTGTTCTTCAAAGACTGTTATCAGCAAATCCCCAAAAGCAATTTAACAAATTGTGTTGCTAATTTCAAAATACATGAACAATTTAGCAGTTGTGGTGGTGCTTCCAAACTGTCCGTCCTTTAAGAGCATGGCATTAAAATGAAGAGTTTTAACAGCTCCTGAATTGAATCAAAATTAGTGACGTGTTAAACTAAAGCAAACATTCCCAGGAGGTTCTCCACAGAAACCGTTTAGTGGAGTATTTGCATACTTTATTGGATCCATTTTGCTAAATGTGTTTACTTTAAACTCCTTCCATCTCTGAGATAATAAATGGATGTAGTTTAAACATTGACAATAACATAAATGCTTGATGATTTAGGGGGTTGTTCGAGGACCCAGAAACTTTGAATTTTAGATGCTCGAAATTAAAATAGCTTCAACACACAATAATAAAAATGAGATAACCTACAATTAATGTTTATATGTTGATCGAATGCATTGATGATGCTCATCAAACATTATTACCAAGACATTTTAGCACAAAATGTCGTCTTGCATTACATATTTGTTACTGTTAGCAGTTGATTTAAAAAAAGTAAGCTGCTTAATTAAATAGGGGGAAAAAATCATCAATAAATTAATAAATAAATACATTCTATATTAAATTAAATATAAATGTATAAATAAAGTATATAATACACTCTAAAAATGCTTTGTTGTATGAACCTAATGTTAGGGTCAAATATGGAAATACCCCAATATTTTTTTACTTAATCAATATAAAAATCAAAAACAAATTGTAAAATAATATAAAATGAAAAAAATGAGAATTATATTTGAGTCAGTTTATTTATTTATTAATTAAATTATTATTATTATTAATATTATTATTATTATTATTATTAATATTATTATTATTATTATTATTATTATTATTATTATTATTATTATTATTATTATTATTATTCGCATTTGTTATGCCAAATTAAATAATTAAGTCTTTAAAATATGTCAAAATGTCTAGATATCTGTTTTTGTTATGTTTGCTGATGTTTTATTATTTTACATTCTTTGGATATTATTTATAACTATTTCCTTTGTTCCTGTATGGCTCACTGGTTCATTGATTATGCTCACCTGTGTCTGGTTTAGTTACTTTTTCTGTTTATGCCTTCAGTTCTTGCATCCATTTTGGATAGTCTTCCCTTTCATTGTCTGTCCTGATGCAACAGTTTAAGCTCATTCGCAGGCAAGCACTCATCGTTTCCAGGCAGAACCACAGATTCGGCTTATCTAGTGTGTAACTGTAAATACGCAAGGAAGCAGACATTTTGAACTACACTAGTATTTCAATTGAAAGAGCATCCCCCAAAGTGTATCCAAATCAGAACTTTTTTTTTTCTTAAAAATGTATATTAATGAATATTTTTAAAAAAACAACAACATAAAGATAAAGATTTGAATCTGATCCTTTATTACAGCTACCATCTAAATCTAAGCTTGCTTTCCCAGCATGACAGATAACAAAGATTTCAAAGAGCCGGAAAAAAAAACCAAGAAAATGCTGGGAAAGAATCCACATCCTCCTCCGGGAAAGGAGGAGTAAGTAAACAGCACAGCACAGAATCAGTAATACAGGATAGTAAATATTAGCAAAGCAGCAAAGGAGATGGAAAAGAATGAACAGATGGATCACAGTTTAAATCATATTATTAATCAGCAGCCTATTACTGTTTATAGTGTAGCCACTATTTGTATTAAGTATAAAAGCATCTAACATTTTATATAAATGAACACTATTTTTATTTGATTTAACATTATTTGCATTGTATATAAATACGCTCTACTTATTAATTTGCCTAATTTTTGTTAACTAATTATGTTGTTATTATTTGTTATACTATGTCATAATGTGTGCCATATCGCCAAGATTGTTGATGTTTCGTTCATCTAGTTTTTTTTTTAAGTCATAAATCAAATCACTGCACATAAATGATCTAAAATTAATTATATAAAGACATTTATTTTTATCTCTGTCTCCAACTAAATGACACATTGTTTACAGTTCTTTTTTTATATAATTATTGTTTAATGTGATAATAGCAGCAAGCTAAACTGAAGATTCAGGTTTTTTTAACATTGTTGTTAAACTCATAGTAAATGCACATTGTATGGTATGTATATATATCATAAAATAAGTTTAAAACACGTTAGAATTGTCAGTTCCTGCCAGAAAATGGCAAAAACATGCTTCAGTAGAAAATGTTGCTGTGTAAAAAGGCCCTCATTATTTATATTTGTACAGTATTTGATGTATTCACATATTAACATTTTTTTTTACGTTTTTATTATTTAGCAAATAGATCAGGTAATCTAAGATAAGATAAACCTATTAAACCCTTTTTGCTGTGTCTGAACATGACAAAATAGTTTTTTTCTCTCTTTTTGTTTGACATTCAGCAGCCCATATTCCTCTGCATCAGAGAACACAGCAGTCAATAATGTGACTTCCTTCACCCAAATGAACAGCAGCAAGACCAAACACACACAAACACACCATTATGATGCACTCACTGACTAATGGCATGTCGCGTTCAGAGTGTGTGTGTGTGAGGACAAAGAAAAAGAGAGGAGAGGACAAATTTCAAATGAGCCGAGTGAAGTAAATGTGAAAATAAATGGAGTGATAAAAAAGAAATGGAGCAAAGTAGAGTCGAACAAAGCCATTAAGAAGAAAGAAGTGAACAGGAAATGAAAAAGATGCCATCTTTGTGTGTGCGTGTATGTGTGTGTGTTGTCTGAGTTGTAGGTATTGATAGAAAGGCAGTCATTTCTCAGTGTGTGTGTGTGTCTGTGTCTGTGTGTGCGTGCGTGTGTGTGTGTGTGTGTGTGTGTGTGTGTGTGTGTGTGTGGATCAGAGGTGCTCAATGTGTGTCACATTTTTTATTTTACCTTTAATACTATTTGTTTTCACGTTCAATCCTTGTGCACTGTTCAAATCTACTACCCTTTTGTTATGTTAGGGTTGAAAACATCCACTAAATTCAACTGCTGTAAAAATGTAAAAAATATAAAAATTTTCTTTTTTTGGATAAATCTGTAAATCAACCTCAGTCCTGTTCAAAACTACAGGATTTTAACTGTTTAATTGCCAAGTTCACAAATGGTGTCACTGATTTGGTGAAAAATACACACAAAATGTATATTTTTTAATAAGTTTTCATAATTTTCAATATAATTTCTTTTTTTTATAAAAAAAAAAAAGTTAAAAGGTATTGTTTAGCTTTTATCACAGTATTGCACATGTGAAAGATTAATAACAACAATGCCTTTGATGCACTGCATAAGATTTTCATTTCACCACATCTTTTGATTGAAAAGCCATGACACCATATAATCATGCATTCTTGATTGTTGGTGGTTTTCCCTGTTCGGAAGAGGTAAAATGTGTAATTTTTACTTAGGGGTGTCAAAAAAAACCCTAATTTGATGCACCACGATGCAGACGCGGGTAATTCGCGATCGCTTCAGTAATAGACCCTAACCAGTTATTACCTACTGACGTCATTTAACTCATATGCGCTAAGTGGTGGTAGAATACTATGGCGAGGGAGGCGAGCGCGAGTAATTAAAATGCAGAAACTCATCTCATGCAGAGTTATTTACTGACACTGAAGTTACTGCAGAAGCCTCTATTTCACTGCTATAGAGAAAATGTAAGTAAACTCCATTTCTCTCTCTTACTCTCTCTCCCTCTTCTGGTGTGACGTTTCCTCTCCTCTTGGCTGTTATAGCGATACTTGTGGATCTGATTCAGACACAAGTGTGTCTGCAGAGCAAGTTTTCACCACCGCGTCTATCATGAATCAGCTGTGATCCCCAGCTGCCATTTATCAGTGTCACTTATCGGTGAACAGCGCCAGAGTGTTAGAGCCAATCCCAGTCCTTTCTGTTGAGAGCGTGACCAATCATAGGCGCTCGACAACAAAAAAAGCAAGCGGGATAATATTTACATTTGTTTATTTGCTTTAAATGCTCATGTTGTTCTGTGCATGTACTTGCATTTTGTTTGATGCATTCAAATATAGTGTTTTCGTTGTGTTGTGCTGTGAAGTAAAATATAAAATTGTGGATGGAAAGCATCGTCAATGCACCATGATGCACAGAGATATCGAATTGAACAGAATCGATGGCATGATAATCGTAATCGGAACCGAACTGAACCGAACCGTGAGACCAGTGTAGGTTCACACCAATATTTTACTGTTGAACATCAATTGGCACCATTAACCTTTTAGATAGGCCTGTGCAAAAAAAGCTTAGTTTCTGGGTTTTATGTAGAGTTATATGGAGTATAACAGCAAATTAAAGTGTGTGTATGTTTGTCTGTGGGAGTGTGAGAGGGACCTTTGTGCATTTACCTGAGAAAATCAAAATATGCACCTAAGCTCTTAGAACGACATGGAGTAAACAAAAACAAAGACTGTGTTTTTGTGCACAGGCCTCATTTAAGGCAAAATAAGATGTGTCACCAAACATCATTCCGCTAGTTGAAACACAGGAAAAGGTTATGGCTAAATTAAGACTCAAAATCCCCCCAGAGTGGATGAACCCCCCCCCCCCCCCTCTCCCAACAGTAAATAAGGGTTAACCATATTTATATTTACATTTACACTGTAAGTGTAAATACTCTGCTTATTTTATTTTTAATTTATTGGTCAACTAAAGTCCTAGTTGTTAATGTGTTTTTTGCTAATTTGCTGTGTCAAAAATGTACACAGTGGCCTCATAATGGATTAGTAAATTTTGCCATGTATTTCACAGTTCCAAAAATATAGCCCTGGGCACATATCTCCAATGAGCCTGGGTTGAGAACAACGTACTGTAACTGTGAGTGAATATTGACAAGATTTTATTGTCAAGTCATGTTTCCCAAGTGCCAAGAGGCCTTAAACATTCACACTGACTAGTTAGCAGATCAGCGTCCCATGTGAAAATGACCTAACAAGAGGTCAACATGACTTGCACTGCAGCATCCATCAATCAAACCTATGGCATCGCCTCCACCAATCCCAACATGCCCTCTGCAGCGCCAAGGTCATTTACCCGGCCAACTGCGCCTCTCAGAGGGGTGTGCTGGAAAACAGGTGGACACTGGCACAAACATACACACCTGTTCAGAGAGACGGACAACCGGTGTCAGCTGCACAAGGTCAGCGCCATGCCAGATTGGGTCAAAGCAAGGCACAAACAAAAAGTAAAAGTTGCAAGCACTAGCATAATAACAACCAATGCAATCTCAATGAGTGCGGGTGTTTGTGACAGAAACGTTTGGTAATTAATGCTGCGAGAGTGTGATGTAATTATAAGCTAACACAGTGGATGTTCTTATTAAGGCACAACAGTTACACACACCATCATGAGAGGATGTTTTTAACACAAGCTATTATTCTGATGTGAATATATGATTAAATCTGCAACATAAAGGTGTCACGCTGGTCACAGCAGTTAAGTAAATTGGTGGAAATGCACAGAAACAGCTTAGTTAAAGGGTCATGGAACACTACAATTATGTTTAATGAGATATTAACAGAAGTATATGTGTTGAACATCAACAGAGACTGGTGTAATTTTGGTGATATGAGAAAACTGGTTTATTTATAGCTGTTTACAGCGAGCGGGATTAATTTATTCATCATGTCACAGGATGTGAAGTTTTTAATAGTAAATACTACTGTTTTTAATCATTATAGTAAAGTACTTGAATTAATCTGGTGTGGTAATTATATAGACTAGTTGGTGTGGTAATACAGTAATTATAGTAATACAAATACTGTACTAAGATTTCTAGAACTGTAGGGTATTTTAAACTACAACACACCACAGTTTACTGTAGCAAAATCTAAAGTATACTAGTGTTTATGTACAGTATAATACACATTACTATAGTAGTGTTCAAAAACACTTTTAGTAAACACTTCAGTATTTATAAATAACTAGTATTTTTGCATGTGGAATAGTATTGATGATTAATCTATTTGTAATAAAACTCAACTTCAAATGGGGCTCCTTCGCTTATCAGGCAGTCTTTTACAGTCCAAACTATCTCACGAGTAATTGTGCACAGGTGATGATGCAATTTTTATTCATTTATTTAGATTAAATGCCATATTACACTTTTTAAATCTAAGTATTGTGTTTTAGCTTACTTGGATATAAAACAATACACATGTTGAAAAAAAGCAAACATTCATTTGTTATTCATTACAATAATAATAATAATAATAA
>CAIGQW010000415.1:3285955-3297511 GCA_903798125.1 Danio choprae | reverse complement strand
AAAAAGCAGCACAAACTGTTGGTTCAATTTGGTAAGATATATTGATGTCATAAATTCAAATCCCATGGAGTAGAGCTGTGCAATTTGACAATATATACTGTGTGGAGAAAATAGAAAGTTTATCGTTCATATTGTGCTTGATCTTTATTTAGTGGTGTCACAAAATAATTTTTTAAGGTAAAAATGTTTTCTTAATTTATATGACCGTAATACTACATGCCATTAATGGGAACAGGAAATAAATTATTCATTATTTTGATTACCCCATTGGCAGATTATTTTGAAAACAAGACAATATTGTAGAAATTGTATAAAGGCTTCTTGATTTAAGAATTGTTAGATATTTGCACTAGAAACAAGACAAAAACATAATATTTTGCAATGTGTGTATCGTGATATGAGATTTTTGTCATATCGCTCAGCCCTACAATATACGGATAAAAGTCTAGCTTTAATTACACAGTAAGTCACTTAGAGAAAAATCTGTCAATTCTTGGGAGCTCTTCTCACATTCAAATGTCACCTGGTCATTGCAGCGCTGCAGATTTACACATGCACACAAGAACAGATGGATGATCTCAGCTGAGCTCTCAAGCCCTCATGAAAATCTGCAAATGACACTAATTAGCATATTTAAGCAGGCTGTCCCGCATACACACACCCACCCGCACTCTCGAACGTACACACGCCTCCCTCTGTGAGCGAAATGAGACCCTTCAGCGCTGGCAGTGAATGGGATGTCTAGACTAACCCCTGGAGCACAACTTCGCAAACCACAAATTAAACCAATGCCAAATTACAGAGAGGAAGGGAGCGACACAGCGAGTGATGAAATGAGTGTGTTTTGAATGTAAGGCAGAGGCGTGCGGGTCTGAGGAGTTTGCACTTCTGTGGTGTCTCTATTCACTGGGCTAACAAGTCTACAAAAGAAACATTAAAGAAACAGTCCACCCAATAATTGCAATTCTGTCATCATTTATCATTGTCGTTCGAAACCCCCAGTATTCTGTTAATAATCCTGTGGAATGCAAATTTAAAAGTTCCAAACACATTCCATATTCAAGATATTCCAATGTAATTTCAGTATGTAGGAAATCTAGTTTCCTCTGTGTCCAATTTTTTATTGAGCATTTCAGGGTGCTGTGCAGTAATGTCAGATAATTTGGCTCAGTTGAAAAAAAAATGTATTCGTAACTACAGATAAAACAATTAAAGCTGCAAGCAGCGATGAAAGGGACCTCGCACCCGGGCTCACTGCCACCTGTTGGCCTTAGGATGACAGAGAACAGCAGACAATAATAATTTAAGCCGATTTATATTAAAATACTTGAGAAAATCACAGATTTATGCCAAACTTCCTTCTGTCAGCAGGTGGCGCTATGACTGAGACTCAATATTGGCATGTAGATGTCTTCAGGAGAGGAATCTCATCAAACCTGTGCATTTTCAGGCAGATCAGACATTGTTTGGTTGAGTTACAAGTGATTCCTCCTCCATGGCGAAGCATTGCACTTTCTCAGTCTGCCACGGACACGCCCCTCGGCGAAAACTCTAGATCTTCACAATTTAACATCACAAAGGCCTTTGGACTAAACTAATGGAACATGGATTCGATGTGATAAAATTTGTAGGAGGAGTTTGTTACACTGTAAAACATGTCACTTCCTGTTGCCAGCAAGTGGCGCTATATCTGTATCTGGTTATTGGCAGGTAAATGTGTTCAAATCAGGACTGCTATCAAACATATGGATTTTGAATCAGATCGGACAATGTATGCCTGAATTATAACAACTTCCTGTTTCGTGGCGAAGCATCAAAGTTTGACACTGACACGCTCTTCGACGAAAACTCTAGATCTTCGCAATTTAACATCACCAAGGCCTTTAAATGACAATACCCAATTTTGGTGTTGATCTGATAAAATCCTTATGAGGAGTTAGTTAAAATACCATGCCTGGAAATGGCAAAAACTGCACTTTTTCGGCAGAAGAAAGTTTAAAATATTCGACTTCCTGTTGGGTTTGAGATTTCACTCCAAGAGACTTTTTTGTAGGTTTTGGCATGTTTGATGTGTGTACCAATTTACGTATGTGTGCGTGAAACGTAGCTCGGGGGCCAGTCCGTCAAATGTGCATAGGTGGCGCTGTCGAGTCATTTTGCCACACCCACTTTCGAAACCTATAACAGACCTAATTTTTCACCACTTTTTCACCATGTTTAGACCCTCAAAAGAGACATTCATTCCATACGTTTTTTTTTAGTTTGGCATTACAACCTGTATATCAATACCCATACATTTTAGCTCATGCCTTTATAATATATACCGGCTTCAGCACTGATCTGTGCACATCTGCAATAGTCACATCACAGCATGTGCAATGTAGATTAGGGATTATAGTTCATCAAACACACGATTCAGTAAACATGAGATTTGTAGAGTCACTGCTGAGATTAACCATAATAGTGAAAGTTTATCAAGTGTTCTTAAGGCATGTGACTTTATGAGCATTTCAAGAGAATTTAAAGCATTCAGGTATGAGAAATTGTATTTGTAACAATAATAAAGATTTATTTTATTGAAGCATTTATACAATGAAAACCACAATTTCTGTATGTGTATACTGTTAGACTCCCCTGGAAACCATAAAGCACTGTTTATTTCACTTTTATATTTGCTCGACTATATTAAAATATGTTTCTAATTTATTATATTTTAAGCAGATGCACTGACCTACAGAATTATCCCAATCAATCTAAATTAATGAATTCTTTCCAAATATAGCTATTAAAGTCATCTGGTAAAATGTATTGCAGAAATATACTAAATATTGCAATGTCAGAAATGTTCTATATCGTGTACCCCTATATATAAATATTGATATAGTCATTTGAATGAAAATTAAATTGTTTCTTTAATGTAAGTTACACCATGCGATAAAATAATCTTGAGAGCATCAACAATCTTACTTTAAAATGTTGGAAAATAATCCATAATGAGAATAATCCAGTGAAACAATGCATGCAAATAATCAATCCAAAACATATTATAATGTAAAGAAAACCAGACTGATTACATCAGACATGGTAGACGGAACAGTAAAACATTACATGCAAATATGCTAATTAAATGTTTCAAAAAATATATATTATGTAAACACAATAGGTCACTCTGGGCTATTTAACATCCAAGATGAAAATAAAATTCAGTCTAAGCCAAACATTTCAGGAGAATTAATGTTGAATTGCAGAACACAGAGTTTTTGTTAACAGTGATACACTGAATATCAATAAAGAAGAGGAGCAAATGAGCCTTGAAGGACAGAACAAGATGAAGAGAGTAAGTATTGGATTCAATCCTTCATCCTGGTCTGGACCATGTGACTTGGCAAAACCTGAGACATTTAGATTGATCAGCAGAACAGTTAACCCCCACTGCTCTAAAGATGAGACAGTGGGCAGACATCCAGCATCCAAACGCATGGCCCCACAAATCCCGGCATGCTTTGATTATCATTAGGAGCTCTGGAAGGATAGACATAACCAAGACTTTTTTAATGTGGGAAAGTCACTGTGTCCCAGTTCACATAATTTCCTTACTAAAGAGCATGAAAGATTAAAACTAGTGCATTAATAAGCATACTGCATTCATTTATGTTTATTGACCATAGTTGATGGAGTATTAGACTGTTAGACTGTGTCCAGTAGACTGTTAGGTTGGCATTGACAATGGTCAAAATGTGACCGAAACATTTCTTTTTCATTTATTTTCAGTAAATTGCTTGTCACTTCACTTGTTCATTTTAGATTTTTGAGCGTGTTCAGAATTTTCTTCAATTATTTCATTCTTTGGGATTTTTTAGTCTGCGCACCTATTGGGTTGTTTTGAAGGTGCAGTGAGACTTGGAACAATAAATACCACAGAGGTCAGAGGTTACTATCAGCTGTTTTCTTTCCATTGTTTAATATTTTCCAGCATTTTTCAAAGCAGGAGTAAAAAACTTTTTGAAATAAGTGGATAGTACCACACCCCCATGTATAAATATATATACTCACTATTTACTTATCCTCAAGTGGTTCCAAACCTGTTTGACTTTCTTTATTTTGTTGAACACAAAGAAAGATATTTTAAAGAAAGCCTTTGGCATCCATAGTAGGAAAAACAATTATTCAAGTCAATGGTTTCCATCTTTCTTCAAAATATCTTATTTTGTGTTCAACAGAAGAAAGAAAGTCAAACAGACAAGCAAAGGGTGGGTAAATGATGAGAGAATTTTCAATTTTGGGGCAACTGTCCCTTTAACATGAACAATTATGCACTTTTTCTTTTCTATTTATATTTTTATATTACTACATATTCAAAAGTACAAGTTTTCCATCAGCAGTGAAATACACACTTTTAGCGCATAGGTTATGATGCTTCATTAAACTCAACAACGGAAATGTCCAAATTTCATTCTCCTGACTTGGAAATGTGCAACGGAACAAAATGACTCATTCTCCAGAGCGAGACAGCAGACATACGAAGATAAAATTCATAATGCAATACATACACGCAAATATAACAAACCCCCTACACTGCAGAAAATACAATTTGAGAGTGGAAATTGCTTTGCATCAGTGAGCGACTTCACATCAGTGCCAAAACAAAGATCATCCCTGTCTGCCCCTGTCGGTCGGTACCCTTCGCTGCCTTCTGCATCCCAGACCTCCCAACACACCCTCTCAGACCAGGGTTTATTTTATTTTTCATTAGCCGGTTCCATCTGCAGTACGCGCAGTGAATAAATAAGAAGCGCAAACACAGGCACGCCGCTGTGTGATGTGATGGGGCTTGAAGGAGGACACGGCGGGAAACGGGCCGAGATTTGGGACCGAGATGTGACTGCAACGCTTTTCATTGTGGAGATCAGAGGCAATCAGCCGTCAGGAAGCACCTGCAAGCTCAGCGGGACCAGGCCGCCCTCCTCTGCCCTCCACGGGCCACCGTCGACACACTTTATGAAATATTCACTGATTATTGGAGAGAAATGCAGCCTGTCGCAGAAAAAATTGAATGAGAGCAAACATGAGGGAAGCGACACATGGAGAACAAGAGAAAGAGAAGCAGCCTGAAGCATTGGTGCGCTGGTTGCTTTCGCCTGAGTGCTGACATTGATTAATTGAAGATGCGAGACCTGCTGTGCGCTTTCTCTCTCACACTAACACCTTTTTATGGCCAGTTTATGGAGGTCTGAGCATGTTTCTGAGTGTCAGCCAGTGGGCGGATGCCACCTAGCCCATCAGGGGGCTTCAGTAAATGATTTCCTTTATTAGAAATAATTGAAGAATGAATGAGCACAGCCATGTGGAATAGCTGGAAAGGCAATTTGCCACAATTTGCCAAGAACCAAATGGCATTTGACATTGAACCCGGTGAAAAGATTTTGAGGGATCAAAGTCTTCACTTCTGCTACTGCTTCCATAAACTAAATTGATTTAAAAGGTTTCTCTATGTCTTGATTCATGACAAAAATCCTAGAAAATCACGAAGTTGCAGGTCGTAAGCTGTTGCCATGTAAACTAAGTCGAAGTTTCAGAGCTGTTTCTAACTAATTTAAATAGTTTTGCTTTCAATAATTGAATGTGGGTTGGTTTAAATGTTAAATAATATTTTTTTTCACTTGCTTAAAACCAGTTAAATTAGATGTTGCCTCATCTGTTCAGTGCAAAGTATAAATGTGTACGGAGAGTTCACACAAAAATGAAACTTATTTCATTGTTTACTCACCCTTTACTTGTTTCAAGCCTTTATGAGTTTCTTTGCTGAACACAAAAAGAAGATATTCTGAAGAAAGATGGAAACCTGTAACCAATGACTCTCTTTAAAATATCTTCTTTTGCGTTCAACAAACAAAAAAAGAAACTTGTAAATTTGTATAACCACTTTATGGGAAGTAAATTGTAAGTGAATTGTATTTCTAGGGTGTACTATCCCTTTATATGAATCCCATTGCAGAAACTGTTATGCACATTTTACTCTTGAATGTCTCAGTGCTTTTGTTTCTCAAGATAATGTACTGCTACACTTTTGCAAGGTGGATTGTGGGATGGCAAGCATTAATTACAAGTGATGCCCACATAGAGAGCTTTTCGACAGGATGACTGCAGTAATGCCAAGAACCAGGATGGATGAAAGTACTGTAAGCAGCCAGATTTTAGGCTACTGACATAAAGTCTGACCATACATGTTTAAGGCCAAAACAACTGAGACACAAACAGATTAAAATGTTTAGTCAAGTAAGCATTTAGTATGCAATCTACTTTTTTATTTAATTGGAGATAAACATTTAAAAAATGACACTTAAACACTTGTGTTACAATGCGTGTTTGTTAGCCATATACATGTATGGCAAATGTGTAAAAAAGTAGGACAGTATTACACAAATAATAATAAATTCATTGTAAATCTCATCAAAAAACACAAACTGAAATTAGCTTAATTAGTTTATAGCAGATATCTCAAAATCAAGTCTAATTAACACAAAGTCTGAGTGAACCGGAAGTTATACTTAGTTCAGTATGTTGATGTATTTCCAACTGAAATGGAATATTGAGTAGGCAGCGGGGTTTAATTGTTGTGCATCACTTTCTCGTAACAAACTAGCTGTAAGAGGGGAGTGGTTAAGAATTTTGTATCTCAAAAACGTCAACAGAGAAATACCGCCACTCCAAATGTGAAAGCAAATGGTCAGACTTTGATTAAGGATTACCAAAACTTGTTTTTTTCCCCACAGTGAATTTACTTGCACAGATGTATTGTTCACCTAAAGAATAACAATGTCCACTAGCAAAAGTAAAAATTGTAAATTTAGATTTCACGCAAACCAAAAAAAAGCATAAATTTGCAGAACATTGCTTAAAAAGTGTTCAAAGTAGAGGTCAGCAACACATTTCCAACTGGATATACAGAGCAATGCGCTCTGACTCACATTAAGCCAGTCAATATATTGCTATTGTGCCAAACCCTTTTAAAATATTTAACAAATAAATCAATGAACTGATTGTGGGAGATCCATTGGAAGCTGATACTAAACTTGTGATAGCCTGACAGTCAAGTCTACAATCACATCCGACAAAGTCTGACAAATTAATGATTGTAAAGAAAGCCGTCAACCAACACCTGAGCATGACAACCCACTGTCAAGTTCTTTCCCCTTTTATTTAACCCACACACTGGAGAACAACACACATGTACACAAGCTTGACTCGATACCCTCAGTCTTAATAAGACACAGTGGCCCGTCTGGCCAGCTCTGGCATAAACAGACTAACGGCTTGTTTATTGTGATGTAGACAGTGAGGGGTGTTGGTGCTAATGGCCGAGATACAGAATGTGCCAGAGAACGCTGAGAGGATGGTGCCGTAATGATGTCCCAGGGCCGAGGACTGCAGCAACCACCATAATTATGTCCCCATGAGCCACGCTGGATGAGAGACGGAAGCTTCGCAGCACATTAGCGTCACAGACACAAGTCCATGCCATGGAAAGAGACAGGACTCAACGATGACTCTTGTGTAATAAATGTGTATGTAAGTGCTTGTGTCAGCATGTGGAATCAGAATAACAACTCCGCTAACATTCGCGTTAACAGTTACGCTTATATATTTGCTGTCATGAGCGCTCGACAGGGGCGTTAAACTGTCTGGCTTTATGTCTAATGGCTAATAACTCAGCCCTAATTCATCCTCGTAACCCCAGACAGTGAATACATTGGAAACACTGAGCAGATCCAACAAATTGTCATGCGGAATGGACGCGAATAATAATTCACAGCAGTTATTGTAACGGCAGACATTAAGTCCATCAGTATCAACCCACTGAATCTAGTTAAATCTATAATATGATCAAAAGCAGGAGGCAGGCACATTTGGATGAATTTGAAAGGGGGAAAAAAAAACTGTAGGAGTTTCATAAAGTTTGATTAAGTAGTAAAATCACAAGGTAGTTAATTGATTGATTGACTGACCGACTGACTACAATACCATGTTATTTTTTAAATACTAAGTACTATAACTTTCATTGTAGCATTGTTATTGAACCTATAAATTATAGTATTAAAATGTTGTCAGGAATGTAAGTAAAGCTGAAATAAATTGTAAATATTAGATGAAAAAGTAAGAAAAAAATAAATAAATAAAACTCTCTGCATCCGAAATACAACTTGAGGTACTACATTTGAATTTATATTTACTTTGCGAAGTATATTCTATATAGTATGAATGTGAGTAGTATGAATGGAGCTCAGACATACTACTGTAGATCTTCCATTTGTCATATAATAATTATAACAACAATAATACTAAAAATGGCAAAAACACCCAATAGTAAAATTTTTACTAAGATAAACCTGGATATAAAAAATATTAAAAGGATAATTCTAAATTGTATTTTTTTTTTCCCCTGCTGTTTAGTTCTTCATCCATAGTTTCTGATCATGTCATTTGTTTCCATGGTTACATATGATTTTCAGTGGTCTCTTTTCTTTCTTTTTATTGTTATGTTTTCCCATTATATGTAATCCTTGTTTTGTTCAGTCCTTTGCCAGATATTCCCAATGCTGTGTGGTTTTACTACACCTACTTCTGCAATCTTCTGTTCTTCTAGAGGATGTATTATTAAAAGAGTGTTTTGGGATTCTGCTCTGTTGTCGAGTGCTTTATATAGCACCACATGTGACATATCCAGTCACAACTGAATAGGATGAGACAGAATATTGTATACCACAAAACAATGGCAAGAAATGTTTATACCAGTCTTTTTGTGTAATTGTCATAGAGTGGGATCTGGATTGGCAATGATCATTTGGAAGTGTGTTTCAACCAGCATATTAGAGCTTTGGAATATAAAAAAAATAAAAATAATTAAAGTTGGACATCGCACCCGGGCTCACCACCACCCGGTGGCCTTCCTTCTGTCAGCAGGTGGCGCTATGACTGTGCCTCAATATTGGCATATAGATGTCTTCAGAAAAGGAATCTCATCAAACCTGTACATTGTTTGGCTGAGTTATAAGTACTTCCTCCTCCATGGCGAAGCACTGAACTTTGTCAGTCTGCCACGGACACGCTGTTTAGAGAAAACTCTAGATCTTGACAATTTAGCATCACAAAGGCCTTTGGACTAAACTAATGGATCATAGATTTGATGTGATAACATTTGTAGGAGGAGTTTGTTACAGGGTAAAACGTAATTTCCTGTTGCCAGCAGGTGGCATAACTGTGCTATAACTGTAACTAGATATTGGCATGTAAACGTGTTCAGGTCAGGACTGTTATCAAACGTGTGAATTTTGAGGCAGATCGGACAATGGGTTATAACAACTTCCTGTTTTGTGTAGAATCCTCAAAGTTTGAGAGACCGCCACGAACATGCCCTTCGATGAAAACTCTAGATCTTCGCAGTTTAACATCACCAAGGCCTTTAGATGACAATACCTAATTTGGGTGTTGATCTGATAAAATCCTTATGAGGAGTTTGTTAAAATACAATACCTGGAAATGGCAAAAACTGCACTTTTCAGCAGAGGAAGTTAAAAATATCCGACTTCCTGTTGGGTTTGAGATTTCGCTCCAAGAGACGTTTTTGTAGGTTTGGCATGTTTGATGTGTGTGCCAATATTCATACGTGTGCATGCAATGTAGCTTGGAGGCCAGTCCATCAAATGTGCATAGGTGGCGCTGTCGAGTCATTTTGCCACACCCACTTCCGAATTGTATAAGAAATGTAAATTTCTGGGGTGTGTGCAAAGTTTTGTGAGTTTTCGAGCATGTTTAGACCCTCAAAAAGGCAATTCAGAAGAAGAAGAAGAAGAAGAAGAAGAAGAAGAAGAAGAAGAAGAAGAAGAAGAAGAAGAACAGTACAGTATGTCCTGTTTTTTAATGAATCAATCAAAAAAAATTTTGAATGATTCTAATAAATCCAGAGCCAGTGGTCAGTAAATGCCAGTAATGATAATTATAGTGGTATAATTAGCCACATATTTTTTAATCAAATAATCTGAAAGTTGCTTAGGTTTTAGTGTTTTTGCAATTATCATCCAATCATTGCACGATCATTCATGATTTCCAAATGATTTTTAACAGTTTAGGAAATGAACAAGCCTCTCCTCAAAGTCCTATGACAGCCACTATTTCCCTGGCCACTGATTTATTTTGATTACGGAACAAAACGAAATCTAGGCCTTAGTTAAATTATCTGCATTCAACCTTCCTGCTTCACAGCAAGTAAAACAATCATTCTCTCTCTCTAATAAGCCAATAATAGTATTAGGACTCTGGTAAACACGGTATTGATGAGTCCCTGGGTAGAGTTGATTACAGAGGCTGAAGTGGACTGCTAATGACTATTAGCTCAGAGCTAATCCTCTCCAACACACAGCCAGACCTCTCTGAACACGCTTCAATGGCATGTCTGAAGCAGAAGAATAAGAAGAATAAAATGTGATTCAATTAATGTGATAGGTATACAGTAGGTATCATTTTAAATGGTTAAAATAAATTATACCAATTTCAAGATTTGATTTGTAAAAGATTTGTTTATGTATCTTAAAATGTCATATGTTGAATGATTTTGGATGAATGTTTTTCAAGGTGAAACAAATTGGCTAAATTATTGTATACTAAATGTTATTGGTAAAAAAAAAAAAAAAAAGAATATTACTATTACTATTACTGTGAGTCCTTCCCAGGCAAAAGACATGTGGTATATGTGAATATGATAAGGTAAGGGGGTGAAGGGGGAATGGGGTGTTCATAAGACTATCATGAAACATTTTTAATCATGACATCATACATATGCATGTTTATGACAACTGTCATTAAGTGTCATACACTCAGCTATATCATTTTAAATGCAAATATGACATTGTTTAAGATGTCTTTATTATGACAACTTGACATAAACAAATACATCATAGTGTCTTTGTCATGACAACTTGGCATTACCAAGACAACATAACTTGTCATGAATATGTCATAAACATGATTGTCATGAGGCCACTATAATTGTTCATATATATTTTTTCTGTGAATTTGCAATAAAAATTTCATTAAGTGTCAATACTCTGTCAAATAATTTTATTACAGTGTCACAAATATGTTTAATTAATTAATTAATTAATTCATTCATTCATTCATTCACTTTTCAGCTTAGTCCCTTTAAATATCAGGGATCGCCAAAGCAGAATGAACCGCCAACTTATCCAGCATATGTTTTACGCAGCAGATGCCCTTCCAGCTGCAACCCATCACTGGGAAACATCCATACACTCTCATTCACACACATACACTATGGACAATTTAGCTTACCCAATTCACCTATACCTATATGTGTTTTTTCCCAGCATTGGGTGTTTCACAAGTTACTTTCATACCAGCAGAAAGGGCATCTGGCAGTAATATGTGCCAGAATAATTGGCGGTTCATTTCTATGTAGTGGCCCCTTATAAATTAAGGCAATAGGCCAAAAGAAAGTGAGTGAGTGAGTGAGTGAGTGAGTGAGTGAGTGAGTGAGTGAGT